>VXAC01002588.1:325058-485449 GCA_013399225.1 Rhipidura dahli | reverse complement strand
TGCTGTCTGGCGAGTCTAATTAAAAACTTTGCACATTTACAAAGTGTCATAAAACTTCCCCAGATGAAAGGTCCTCCGCGAAGGGCGGGACCACGCTTTAATAGGGCAACAACTGTCCGATGGGATAAATGAGATGCCCGGTGTGAGGGGAGCGGGACGCGCGGATGACGGGGCGGGGGGANCAGGGAGGGAAGGCTGTTATCTGCGGCAGGCGGGGAGTCGGAGGGAAGTTAGGAAGTACACCAGGAATAAAGTGTAATTGTCCCTCATGAATTATTCATCGCATCTGGCTTGTCTTTAATTTTTGCATAATGGCTTCTCTAATCCCCGATCAATTAATGGAAAATGAAATTTGAATGATAATGAAAACTCCAGAGATGAAAGAAATTAAGTATTCTCGTGGCTTGTGACAGAAATCTAAACAATGGGACTTCTCCGAGGGTCTCCCTCACTGCCTCCCTCCTCCTGCCGTTCCCTGCCGCCTCCCTGGCGAGCGCGGCCCGGCGGGACGGGCGCCCGCGGTTCCCCCGCCGCCGGGAAATGCAGCACCACGGAGCGGACCCTGTGCGTGCCCAAGGCGCACCCCTATAGCAGCATCTCGGTCCGATCCCTCTGGAATGCACCCTCGCGCACTTTACAAAGGAAACATTGTCCGGAGCGCCTCAAATGTACACAGCCATGCATTATTTTTCCGAAAAGTGGAGTGACTGATTGCAATTATTATACAGCTTTCCTTTTGTATATTATTAAACTGATAAAGCAGCTGGTTTGGTATCTATTTATAGATGGGTCCTTGCTAGTTTTGGGTTTGGTCCTCTTGCACCCCATGGTGTTTGGGTGGATGTTGGGGCTGGAAGCACTGCAGGGTCAGTACACGAAACAGGTGTGTGTCCCATCTCTATGCTGTCTCTGAGTATTGATGTGGTACATTGCTGTTGCAGCTGTATTGCAAACAGTTCTGAAATACTTCAGGCCATCACAGGTATCACAAAAAATAACTGAAAGTATTCAGAGGTTTAATTACATGACTTTGTCTTTTGAAAACATATTGAAAATACCTAGGGATTTATTCCAGAGGCTGGGTTTTCCTCTTCTTGAATTAATGAAAGATGCTTTGATTACAGGATCAGGTCTCAAATTTTCGTAACTGGCCTAATGGTTTTTATCCATTTTCTAAGACTAGCAAACATTTTTGTGTAACAATGAAATTAAATTAGAGCTTGACCTTATTACCTCAAATTTATGCAGGATTTTAATTTCTTTTACCAGGCTGGAGTTTTGCAAAAGAAAAGGAAAAAATTACAAAAATATTTTCATACCTGAAGAATGTCTTGTTCTCCAAACACCTATGTGTCTGCTTAGTATATTATCACTGGAGTTAACATGTGTTAGTGGAATTACTTATATGCCTGTGCTAAAGCTTTTGCATGATTTAGGGCCAAATGAAGACCAGACTTTTGAATAGGCAGGGGTATTTCATAGGAAATGTTAAAGTGAATCTTTACAACTGTGAGCTAGGAAATAGTATTTAGAGAGGGCCACATGGATTCCCAATTCTGCACTGTGTATTTTCACTAAAAACAGCTAATTTAGGTTCAAATATATCAAGTGTCTAAATCCTGGTGGGCACTGAGGATAGTAGTATACCAAAAGAAAAGGAAATCTGGTCAACTACTAGGTGGCTGGTATTTTTCTTATTCATGGGGAAAGTGCTGCACATACAGCACTTTAACATTTAATGTCATGGGAGAAGTAACAAAATTCCACAGGAGTTAAGAGCCTATTAAGATATCAATCAATCCAGGGCAGATTTTAATCAGCATTTCCTTTTTGTCAGCATATCAAAACTTGTTTTGATCTTGAGTATGACACTTTTTTGATGGTCTTTTTAGTTCTGCTACTTTATTTTCCACTTCATACCTAAAAACCAAGGCATTAGAAGGAAGGGTCAGGAGATTTGGTGCTAGCCTATATCTTGCTGTACACATGTTGTGTAGTCTCTGGCAAATAGCTTTAGCTGATGTACCTGTTTCCCTGCTATTGAAATAAAAACACTTTTGAAATGCTGGTATTTAAGTGAAAAGCCTCCAATACCAAAAATGAAATGCCTTTACCATAACAGTAGAAATACTCAGTCAGATAGAAAGTCAGAAGGAAAGTGTGGGCAGCGGGAATAATACAGCTTTTGAGAAAGATCTCAGACATGCAAGGAATGACACAGAAATGAATAGAGAAGAATAGGGTGTGGAGCACTGGAAAGAAATAAGAAATTGCAGGATTGTGAGCAGCCCAACCAAAAGGCAAGAGCAGCTACAGTGAGGTTGGGAAATCAGGGAGAAATCATCTGGCAGGAATCAGGCAGTGGTAGTGGAGCTGAGCTACACCTTCATACTGCTCCCAGTATCACTGTCCTCTCAGTGTGACTAGCTGCCAGTGAAAAAAGAAAATGTATTTCCCATCCTGTCTTGTCTTCTTGCCAAGGTTTAACTAGAGAAGAACACAACAGCTGCATGAAGTCCATCTTGCTTCGCCTCCTTGTTAGTCTTCAATACTAACAGCGACTGGTCTTTCTTAAAAGTTTACATCTCATCCTGGTCTGAGAGCAGTTATGTTGATTTCACTGAGAAGACTCCATTTCTGAGTTTAAGTGTGTGTATAAATGTTCTCAGGACTTCCTCACTGCGAGCCTGTTAACTACGGGCCCAGGCCTGCAGATCTTTTGATGCAACGATTTATGAGTAAGAACCGATACCGACTGCTTTTAGAAAATGTTGAAATGTGGAACCACGTAAAGGTCACTTTAAAGCAGTTTTAAATTACCAAAACTTCAGGCCTACACAATCCATAACTAACATATGGCTATTATTATAAAACAACTGAAATTTAAACTTGATGAGCTTTCATTCTTAAATATCAACCTACTCTGTTATTCAATAGAACAGAAGAAATAGTTTAAAGCAGAATCTTGAGAAAAACTTGGGCCAAATCTACTTATTGCTGAAAAAGAAGAGTGTAGGGTGAAAATATGGCCCAAATGAATCAGTGGAGTTTTGCCATTGATTCCAAAAGGACATGATTTGAGCATTTAGTGGAAAAAGCAAAAAGCCAGTTCCAAGACGTGATTTATTTCTCATTTATTTAAACACTTTATCAAAGTCAGTAATTTATCCTCAGTGTTTGTATAGAGGCATTGTTTAAGAAGACAATGAAGAGTAAACATTTTAAATACCCATGGGCTGTCTAGGAACTTGTCTATGAAATAAGAAGCTCACCAAAATAAATCCTACACATTTATATAGGAGGGGTTTTTTTACACATATATATTTGACCACTCTATGCTACTTATTTGCATAGAAAAATTTTCTTTAATCCAGGAGGCGCCACACATAAAGTAGCTAATTATCCATATAAAGGAATGTATACACATCCACAGGTTTTAACTAGCATCTGACTTCTGAAAAGCCATGGAAAAAACTATTGGCTCTGCCCATTTCATGAAAAGAGCATTTTTTTTCACGTTGCCGCAATTTCTGTGGGTGTCAGCTCCACTTAAAGGTACTTTCCTAGACTGTACCTTCAGCAGTACAGATGTGTGGTGACACCACACACTCTGCTGCCTCCACTTCTTTCTTTCCACTCAATTGTCCTTATTCTAAAGACGATAAGCCAAACACCATACTTCTGGCTCACATCATGTTAACAACAACCATGAGTGTTGTGCAGTGTTGTCAGTTGATTCAAGCTGATTTGATTTTCCTAGGTGTGCAGCAAATATGACAGATACGTTAGTCCTTGGCAGAGAAACTTTCTGGACAAGCTGATGTTGTTTGTTTAAGCTCAAGCTCAGGCTTTCAGGTACTTGGAAAGAGCAGAGCCAGAGTGGTCCTGAGCAGTGTATCCCTCTTTCTGGCCCTTGAACAAACCAGGGAATAGGAGGTGGGAATGAAATGATCTTTAAAGATCCTTCAACCCAAACCACTCTATGATTCTATGAACTTGGCACCTGTGGGACCAAGTATTGTATAAATAGTCTATATTGATTAAAAAAAAAAATGCAAAACCACAACCTGCAAACACATAGGGAAGGTACAATCTTCTGTCTTCCTTTAAAGTGAGTGCTCCGGTGTCACACTGACCAGATGATGTGAAAGAAACTAGGACAGGGCACAGCTTGTGGAACTTCTGCTCAGGGTAGGATCTGAGCTTGTTTAGTATTTTATATGCCCAGTCTTCTCCATCTTGAAAGAGACCTCTACATATTTTGCTGAATCCAGGCTCATTGTTTCCCTTTTGACTCAGGGACAGGCCAACTCAAAACATGCAGACAGTATAGCAGAAACTAAAAGCTGCTGGGAATATCGAGGCAAATGCTCTTCAAATCAGCTTTACTCCAGTTGTGACCTTTTCCCCTTCAGTGGTGTCCTTGGGACACTAGCTATTAGCTGTTTGGGGTTACTTTTCCATGCCTCTTGTGGTGAGGAGTTAAGTCTTCTGCTCTGTATAAGGCTCTACTACTCTTGAAAGCCTTCATGTTCTCTGTCTATTTGTATGGAGTCAAAGAGGCCCTGGTTTTCATTCAGACTGACTGATCTCCACAGGATTTTTGCCACTTCTGGACTATCACGTTTCTCCCAAATCTGTTTTCTAATGGTTATGATGATCTAGGATTATCCAATAGCTCCTACTTTGATACTATACTTGTGGGACTTGACTTAGTTCAGTTTATGCTCATTTTTAAAAGTTACAGCACTCCCAGGAACTGTTACTAGACGTCATAAGCCAGAGGCACTAGTACTGAGGTACCCTGAACTGAGTTACATGAGTAAAAACTCCTTTACCTGCCTTAAGATTCCTTCTGGCAGCCAGTTTCAGTGCTGGATTGCAGATGACCCTCTGGGACTCAAAACATTTCACTGGGCTATGACCTATCTGTATGTTGTGTCACCTCACTGTCAGGTAATTACTAGGTTGCTGAATCAAGTCTCAACTGACTTGATTGGCAAGGTAACAGGCTTAAGTTTTAGACTCAGTAGCAACAGGGGGAAAGAATTGAGTGTGGAAACGATCCCTACACTCTGCACAACTGTTTCATTGAAGTGATGTAGTATTGTTACACTGATTGGGCTTGGCATCCTAAAGGATGCAGACAGACAAGGCAGAAAACTGTTCACTTTTAGAAAGTATTGTTCTTGCAAAGATGCTGAAACTGTTGCCTTTCTTAATTGTCAATAATGAAAGAAAGTCCAATATTTTTGCATAAACATGTGGGAATTATTATGGATGGAGGAGGGGACAAGGGTAAGACTGAAAGGAAAGGGGCTACGAGAGCAGACCAAGTCTGGAGATAACCTGATGATTACATTTTTGTGGTTTCCTTCAAAGTCAAAGCACCATGAGTGAGTATAAAAGAAGGAAGCAAAGGAAAAAAAAGGTTTGATGACTGGCACAGGCGGTTTTAATGAGAACTGCTCTTAATGTCTAATACTATGGCATGAAGAAAAAAATAAAAGAACTTGGAAAGTCAGACAGCACTTGTCTTTTAAGAGCATCAGAAATTCAAACAGCAGAGCTTTGGAAATCTGTGGAGATAGCCTTGAAGCTAGTTTTACTGACAGGTAAACTGCTTATTTGCTTAATCCTTCTTAACTTTTAAGTACTCAGCAGAGGTGCAACACATTCTGGCTGTGCTGCTCTGTTGCAAAAGCTCTCTTCTGCCATGCCTTTCCATGTACCCAGTGGAAAAAGACCTTTCTATTTTCTAAAGAAAAAAAGCAGCAAGATATTCCTCTTCACCACTGCATATTACCTGAGGAGCTATTTTCAGTGAGTTTGATATAAATGTGCATTACTTGATGCCTGCTGTAAATTTAAATTATTTAAAAGATCTGCTTGCAATGGATGAACTTTAAAAACATCAAAATGTATGTAAGGCAGACTGGCTTACAGTATTCCCCAGCTCACTTTTGTCCCTAGTTCCTTCTGGCCAGGCTGGTGTATTCTTGTTCCTGCATTTTAGATCATCCAGTTTCATTCCTAATCTGGAACCCTTCTTAATCCACATGTAAAAGAGTTGTGCCTATGGGTTTCCACTGTGTGAGGTTTAATATTCTCTGCTTCATTCACCCACATCAAGCTGGAGGCAAGTGCAGGCAGCAACACTGGAAAAGCCTATACAGGTATCTGCCATTTGTTCTGTATTTCCTCAGACTGCTGACTTCATCACTCAGTGGTAATCAAGTTTTCCACCTTTTATTCAAAACATGCTCTAAGCAGGACAACAGTTCTTCCTAAACTACTAACTGTGCATTTGTGCCAAGAGACTTCTTTAGGAATTTCTACCTACTTCTAAAAATGCCTCAATTTCTTTTAAGAAGCTCAAAACACTACAGAAAGTCTTACTGTCCTTGCCTGGCAAACTGATTCACTGTTTCTGTAGTTCGTACTCCTGCTTTATATCACTATAATCCTGGATTATTTTTCAGGGAAGCTTTTGAGGAACTTGCTGAGAAATATAAGCAAGGCATGTTGATGGAAGAATGACCAAATCCTGGTCAGAGGAAACACTGAATACAGAATGAAACACTGAAGGGCACATTGAGCCAGCTGTCACTGCCTGTTTACATCCCACATAGATGGGACAAGGAAGCAGAGCTGGAGAAAGAGTGGGATGAATCGGGAGAAGCTGTATTCGTGAGCTGGTGCTTTCCTGTCATGTAGGAGAGGCAGCAGCACGCACTCAGGTCCTGCATGTACCTTTCCTGGGGTCAGTGGGACTGGTCTCCCTGCTTCGGGCCTCAAGTTGTTAAAGAGAGGTAGCTTATCTCAAATTGCAGGGTGAGGAGAAGAGTGGGATAATGTAGATGAGGTTTGGTTGTTTCCCACCCCTGTGATTCTGATGGGAACATTCAGTATGAGGCCCCTGAAAATTCAATTTTTCTTTTTAATGGAAAATGCTGCTTCATCACAGGGTACCTGGCCCAGCAGTGCGTGTGTAGCCAGCGAATTGCCAGGCTCTCAAGTGACGCTGCTGCTGCAGTTCAGCTGCCAGGAAGCAAGAGCATGAGGAACATTGCAGGATGGCTGACACAGCCTGATGTTACAGCACTGTCTGCTAAACAGCCAAGGTTAGTATTTGTAGCTGCTGCCACCAGGATGCCCGCAGGGCTTTCATGGGTCAGCAAGCAATGGTTTTGAGGCTAATTATTATTGAAGACGACTTCATCTTGTAGGACTTCGAACACAGTTCCTTTTTTTCTATTGGTAACAAAAGTCTCTCACATGGCAGAGAAAGAAAGGCTGCATGAAGCAGGTGGGAGAAAATTTCCATTACGGAAGAAGTCCTGGGCTTTATATACTGATAATTGTCCTAAAATGTTTCACTGTTGCATGCCAGCTTGATCCTCCAGTGTAATTCTGCAACAGAACTGTCAGTGGGAGGTTTGCATTTTGATTTCAGGGAAAAAAGGAGTGATGACTTTGTTTTGCACAGATTATATAAGCTCCTTAAATCCAATTCTGCCTTCCATGTGCAAATAGAGCTTTCACTGCTTACAGCTGGATTTATATTAGGGTTTTCTGAAACACAGTTTAGCCCACTGAGTTTTTTAGAACTCACTGTTTTAGATGACTGTTTTATTTGTGTGTGTGCCATTCTTCACTAAATGTATCACAAAGAAGCACCATGTTTCGTGTGAGTAAATTATGTCGGCCAGCTGATGAGTATTTTCCTAACCCTTATCAAATGTGGCTACACGGAAAACCGAAATCATGAGAAGTATTTCAAGTGAAGAACTTGGGACGGACTTCAAGGCACCTGACTTCACTTTGGTTTTGCTCTTTAAAATTACCTAGAAAATACTTTTTTTATTGTTCATCTGGATGAGAGCCAGACCTCTGGCTCCACAGGGAAAGGGCAAAACCTAAAAAAATCCTGTCTGAACAGGCAACTCCACCCTCTTCCCCAAGTCAGCTTGGCCTTTTGACAGAAAGTGAGCTCTGAAGCAAATTCATTCATTGCCTTGTTTTTGGACAAGACTCAAAATTCTGAACTCACACCACAGAGAGACCATTTCCATGAAATCCCAGCATGCTATTTTATCACCCTTTGTCATTGCCTGTAATCAGATAAAGTTAACATTTGGACAGTGATTAATCAAATTAATCGTTTTAATTGCTTTTATCAAAGGGAAAAGAAGGAGCTTTGTGTGGTAATGGAGCAGTGAGGGAGACCATTCTAGTCAGGTATCCAAAATAAGAGATAGACATTTAAGCCCCACCAAAATCAGTCAGAGGGAGGAGTCGTAAAGGATTCCACAGGATTCTGGCTGCAAATCAAGGTGCATATGTATGTATGCATGTGTGTGTGTGGTGTGGGATAAAGAGGCTGATTCCTTCCTGGTAGTGGTTTGGGAGAAGCCAGAATAAGAAGACAGACTCAGGAGCTCAAAAGTGCTGACACGTCTGCCAGTTTAGATATGGCCTGAGGCTGTCCAGATGCAAGAAAGCCACCAAAAGCTACAGCAACTGATTATCTGCCAAACTTGGGCTCCTGCATAAGTCAGTGGTGGGCAGTAATGGTGGTCTCTCCAAGAGATGTCTAATGTATGCAGTACAGTTAGTTCTTTCAAGTGGCTGCATAAGAAACTGAAGTGTGAAAGCTCTACATAATAAAAGATCCAGGAGAATCCAAATTCATATGAAGCGGCATCTAAAATGCCTTACATGATAATAGAAGAAGATGTGGCACAAAGGATTTGGGAAAGCTTAGAAAAAAACATTAAGAATGAACATGTTCAAGACTGAAAGTACTTTGTGAAAGTAGTTTAGATACTTTCTAAATCATAAAGTCCAGCTCTTTTCTACAGTCAGGCATATGCAAGATAAGGTACCTGAGTAACCTCTGCATTTCACCAGTCCCATTTTGATGTTGGAGTTCTGTTTGGTCCTGTTACAAACTGGAGAAGTAGGGCTGGCCCCAAGTGGACAGAATGGGTTTCATCAAGAAGTGCCAACACATTAAAATCAAAGCTTTACTCTGAGAAGATCCTGCTGTCAGTGAAACCAGAGTTGTTTGTGGGCACAAGACAGAGCTCATAGCAAAACGGCAAGATCATTGCTCCTTCCCCTTGCAGAAGACACGCACTGCTGTCCTGCTCAGGCAGACCCCAGGAGCATGAACCAGTGGCTTACAGGATACTCTTGTGGAGTTCCTACACTCTTCATAAATAACTGCATATTCACTGGGATAGGAACACCTTCCATAAGGCAGGGAAATGGTGTATACCATTAACCACTAACATCAGTGCCTCTAATCTGTGATCCACTCTAACCACCAGCCACAGGACTTCGTTAAATCAATTCATTGACTCCAGCGTTTCCAATTGCAGGTGCAGAAAAATTTTCATGAGGAACAATTCACCGAGCTGTTGTAATAGTTCATTAAGTTTACTATCCTATCATCGTGAGTACGTTTGACTACATTTCTACTTGGATTTTTAACTTCAGACAACGCTAACTGGAGCACAAGAGGCTCTCACTCACCCATTTAAGGCAATTGAAATGATAATAGAAAAAAATCTTAGCCCGTAACCAGATAACTTAAAAATGGTATTTGTAATGTAAAAAACAGTAAGTTCTTAATCTCCAAAAATGACAACCTGCTAATTTGGTAAACTTTAAAAAATTGTCCATGTGTGCATGCATTTTCTTGGTGACCATCAAGCAGTGCTCTGGTTCATTCTGCAACACCATTCTCCATCACAGTAAATTTGGTCTATCAGGTGGATCCGATCAGATCCTATCAACAAGGCTTCTGTGGAAGGGTAGAGGTACTGCCTTTAGTAACACCACCACCAGCACCACCACATGCTTCTTTGCATTTTTCTAGTGGTAGGCTTCAGCTGGGCCTTGGAGGAAATGGTGTTCAACTCTAGGCAAAATTAAAACCAGTGGAGTCTGAAGTTACATGTTGATAGAAAGGTATGACAGGTAAAATAATTTGCTCCAAGAGACAGGAAGACTGGGTTTTACCCAGGTCATCAACAAACATATGGGCATAAGATATTCAATGTAAATAAATGTACGTGAAGGCACATAGCATAGAAATGGGAATGTTTGCTGATTAAAATGTGGTTTCTCAAAAAGCACAGCAGACTGCAGACTGGAACAGCACAGCATAACAGAAGAGAAGAGCAGCATGTGAGGAGCATAAGGAAAAAAAGACAAAGGAGAGGGACGAGGAAGGCACTACCACTGATGCATGTGCTAGTAAAGCAAAACTGAGCACAGACACACAATGGGTGGTGTGTCGCTGAGGGCACACATGACCTCTGTCTCCATTAGACCCTGCTAATGGTTATGGGGTGGCCCTACCACCAGTCTGCTCACCTCTGAGCCTTCTTCTGATGATGGCATTACCATCATTACTTAAACATCAGGCAGAGGGAGACAAGCATGGATGTTGTTACATTTATTCCAATCTCTGCCCATTTGAGCATGACTTAGGCATAGGTGCAAAAGAGGAGAAAACCAACCTCTAGCACCTCCCTTCAGTGGAAGGATAAGAGCTGAAGAAGACGTGTGAAGGATGAAAAAGCTAACAAAATCCACAGCTCTTTACAGACCCTTATTAACTCCCTTAGCAGCAAACAAGCCATCTTCTAGGCTTTAGCTGAAACTAGCGTCTGCTTTGCTACACTTTAACATTTCTAAGATAGCTCCCATCTCTTGACACAGTATCAAAAAATTTGCTCTCCAAACAGCAATTGCTGTAATAATAACAATACTTACATTTCATTATTTAACCTCATGCTATTCATTCATGAGGATTAGTGTTTAATTAATTAACAACACTTAGCATTTCCACTTAGCACTTTACCTCTTCAAAGCATCATACCGACACTGGCTAATTAAGGGCAGAGCTCCACAGACACTTCACATCGGGGCTTCCCTTTGACAGCTCTGCATCCAAGACTTGCTCACAAGGTGTAGCATGAATTCAAGTTGAAAGCTCTATTAACTTCACCAGGAATCAGGTAATGCCGTGGTTATCAAGTAACTATCTTTACAGATTCTGTTTCTTTTCCTGTTGTTTCTGGTTGCTTGCTATTCACAGAGGGATCTAATTATTGGCTAATGTGGTGGATGATAATGTGAACCTTGTATCAATGTTATCTACAAAACGCTCATTCATCCGCTAGTGAAAATCTTATTCTCAGTCACCTGGTTGAACTGCCTTTAGCTAGGAAATGTGTTAACCACAAAAACAGATTATAAAATGTCAAGCGAGAGTTTTTAAGGGAGATGGTGCTTTCAATCCATCAGTCAAATGCCTGCCATGAAAGTGCCTTTCTTGTAAGCACCCCAGGATGCTACACAACATCAATAGACAATATAAACACAAAGCTTTTATGGTTCACTTTACAATTGGACATTGACTCTGAACCTGTGAAACAGAAAGGAATTGAATTTCATGACCAAAGAGGATAATGTGCACAGGATTAAGTAGACAACACTGGTAGAAGCAGGAAAGCAATACGGCTTTGGATGCTGATGGGGAGATTAAATTTACAAATAAGAAACTAAAGGAATAAACCAATTCTGACTAAAATCTCGTAAGCCAGCAGAAGCACTCAATACTTCATATAAATCCACTATTTTTTTTTCAGAGCCCACTGATTGACTGAGCCTTGACTATGAGAACTGAACAAAGAGAGCCTTAAATATGTAGTAGCTCCAGCCAAGAAAATTATTCAGACAATATGGAAATAAACTTCTGATGCAGTTGAATGGGGAGAAAAAGAAAATATTCATCACAATTCAAGAACTTGTCTAGTGTTTCAGAGGATGTTTTCACAGGGCAGTGGCTGGCAGGGCAGCAGCCTGGGGCTGCTGCTGCTGTTCAAACCTGCTCCAGAAGAAAGCAAGTGATAGAAAACAGCAACACAGCTTCCAGCTCTGAGCAGTGCTGCGGTGTGTCACATGCACATCACAGCTCGCCCAGCTCAGCCAAACAGCTTTCTCAGGAAGCCCCTCTTGCCAGATGAGCCACAGCTTGATAGATATTAGAAATTTAAATGGTTTGGTTCTTTGAAAACTGATTGTCTTGAACAAAATCAGACTCAACCATTCTGGCACTGAAATATTCCACAAGGCTAACTGTGTATTACTATCTGCAGTGTCTTTGTGCCCAAAATATGCTGTGTTAGTGTTACTACTAACTTCTAAAATCCCAAGAGTTTAAAATAAAAATCAGGCTTTATTATCCCTTAATACAGTTTCATTTAAGCTGCAGATGAATGAGGCCCTTATTGCAATATTCAACCTCAAGCTGATGGTCGAATACTCATCCAAGACTTTTCTGTACACGTGCTTTTGGAATTCAATACTTGCCTTTCATCTTCCCTGCGCTCCCCACAAATTCTTCTCCCCTTACTCAGTGTCAGCTTTAACACTCCAGTATTCTCTTGCCCCGAGTCACCACTGCCCAGGGCTCCCTTGTCTCACACACCAAATGGCCTATCTAGCTCCACTGAGCCAAAAGCTAGGCTGTCCACCCATTGGCCATCCTGAAGTCCTTTCTAACATTCACCACCTAGGAACCATCCCAGGCCCATTCCAGCCCACCCATGTCCACTCCTCATGACCACTTTTGCATTGGTTAAGTGATATATGTATGCAAATTAGGTAAATCATGCACCTTTCTCATTACGAGTTTCCTGAAATGTAATGCTCAACACAAAACCATCAGCTATGGTCACTGCTGATTAGGAAAAGATACCTGTTAATTAGCATGCACATTGGGTTAGGCCATTAACAAATGCATTGGGAAGCTACCATGGAAGCTGATTCAAGTTATCATCTAGGTAACTGTGCTTCTTCTTCCAGCACACGGCTGTCACAAGCTCTTCTGATCACTTTTGTGTTTACATTTGCTGTGCATCTGTTCTGTCATCTCCAAGCCCTCATGTCTTGGAAGAACACATGCTGAGATACTTCCTGACTGGGGTCAGCTTCCAGCATTGGAATTCTGCCGGCTGCAGCTCAAGATGGGAACCAAATGCAGGCATAAAACCAACTTGGTTAAGACAAGAACCTGGTATTTGGAAGGCAGTTCTCTACTCTAGTGTATAAAAAAATAAATTTAGATGACTTATATAATTAGGATTTTACCTCTTATTGTCCTGTTTTAGTCAGCCTGTACAATAAACCAGGTTGTTCTGTTTAGTCTGTCCCATGGAGTGTTTGGGGTTTCAAAGTTTCGCAGGGTTGTGACATTTCTGCTGTTCTGGTGCTCTCTCTGAAAGAGGTCACAGGCAGAGAGCCACAGAGTAGTCAGCAACAGATCCCTGGTGGTCATGAATGTAAGCTCCAGCATGTACTTCTCCCTGCTTCTAATGTCATTGGGATATTTAATCTTTTGGCTATCACAGCCTCCTCCAGCAGTGAATTTCACAAGTGATATTGATTGCACTAAGTTGTACGTGCACTTCCCCTGTTGCTTCATCAGAGGAAACTGTTCTGCTGCTGCACCACCACGGTGCATACTATTAGCCTTGCAATTTAGCCTGCACAGGAGTGCTGAATGGATTGTTTGATGGCTGGGAGTCCAAGAAATCCTTACCTCCTTGCCTCATGAAACTGCTCAGCAATAGGGTTAATACTGAAATGCAGGCCAGCTAAAGGGCAAGGTATGCTCCAGGGGAAATATGATTGAGAGTTACACTAGCTGTTATTTTACTTATGATTTTATCACTATGCCCATTCTAACCACAGCCTTTCAGTTAATTTGTTCTTAGGACCTGATAGATGGTAATAAAGTATTTCTGACAACAGCATTTTCACAAGTAGCATTGTTTGTCCCAGCCCAACTCATATTTCTTACCTTTGTGGTCCACAATTTCACTGTCCAGTCAAATGATGATGTGACAAAGAGATGGGAAAAGTCTATTGGACCCACTGCCATGTGACAATTGATTCCTGTGACAGGTCCTTGGTGGCCTTCAAAAATTTCACCAATGCCAGCTTTACTGCAGGAAGAAGAAAGATTTACATGCAGAGAGTGATTTACCACCTAGTGATTTAACAATATTTTTCTTTACTCTTAGGTTCCTGTTTCCTTTTAAAGCTCTATTTAACCTGTAAATCTCTCTCCTTTCTCTGTGGCCTTTGCCTGCAGAAGTTTATTCCAGTGGGCAGAATTAATGGTCAGAATTGAGCACAGGGAGAATTTCTCTTACTTCTGAAGACTTGCCTTACTCACTTCTACATATACTGTCTATTCCTGTAGCTTGAAATAACATTTATGTATAATTATAAAATAATTCTAAATTGTAATTATACTATAGCTTATGCCTTTGAGTAAGCCATTATCACAAGGAATAACCATTGAAATAAAAATGAAGATATGTTAATGACTTTTCATTGGCAATTCTTTTTCTCTTAAATATCTAAGATAAATTTTCATAGCAGTCAATCAAGTCACTAGGAAGCAAATGCTTTTTCACAAAAAGTGAAGGAACTGATCTTGTGATCAGGCATCATACAGTCATTACTTTGAACAAGGGGAGATGTGCATTTCATCAGCTTGAGGCTAGAATAGCTATTTGGAAGGAAAAATACAACTCTGTGTAAGAGAGAATGTGCGCAGTTTTCTTCTTCCTGGAAGCAAATTATGCCAGATCAGTTGTCAGTGCTGTCTCACAGTGTACACAGAAAAGGGAATCATGAAATTACCCTTTTAGCTAGATTATAGAAAAATTGCGAATGGAAGAATATACATTAAAAATAGCCACAGCTCTGATGAGCTTGTCAGCCCTGTGCCAGTGTGAGTACAGCACACTGAAAGGAGGTATGGAGCTGCACCAGAGAAAACTGGTCCCTCATCCAGCTGGTGCAGTGTCCCCTCACCTCTCCTGTGTGGACAGTGTGGCCTCACTTAGGCTCCCCCTGCCAGCCCTCACAGCATGTGCTGGAGCAGGGGCTGAGTCCTGCAGTGCCAGGTAAGAAGGACACCTCTTATTTCATCCCAGTTATCTGCCACGTAGTCAGTGGGGTAAGGGGAATTCTGGAGCCCTGAGGCCATCCTGGGTATCTGCTGTGCTTTGACACACCTTTTCCCAAGAATAATATATGGCCCTTCACTGTGCTGGGCTGAAGGACACAGGAGCCTCTGGAAATAAACCAGGGATGATAACACAAAGCTCCATGAAAGACAGGCAGGAGCAGAAGAGCTTTTGTCAATGGTCAGTAGAGGGTTTATACAAAGGTGTGCTAAAAAGAGGATCTGGCACCTTCCTCCTCTTGTGAGGAACAAACCAGGCAAGTCTGAAAGTTCAGAAATGAGAAATGCCCTTGGGCATGCTTCATTCATCTTAGCAGCCAAAGACTCATTCAAACCATCAGCTGCCATACAGGCTTTCAATATATATCCAAATAGAAGCAATTCTGCAATACTGTCAGCACAGTTGCTCAAAGTTGGGCAGCTCCTGTGCTGGTCACAGGAACGGTACAGACATCACTGATCCAAGAGAAAAATACACTGAACACACCCTTGGCTATCTCTCATCACCACAGATACAGCATGTTTTAAAAGTACAAAATGCTGAACTTCACCTTCCATGACGACAGGCTGTGTAGACTGTTCCCTCTTCACTGCCAACGACAAAGTTATTGACGTCTCCAGTTGGGAAAGCCATTCCTGTGACCGCCACTGGTTTGGACTTATTGTATACCAACTCCATGCTCTCCTACCAAAACAGGTTTTTGTTATTATGCTGCTTTTTTGTTATTATGCTGTGACACTTCTTTTGTTAGTCTAGGCTGTTTTTTTTATAACTGATTTATGAATATTACATGTGGTAGCAGGAGAGGAAGACGAAATGATTTGACCCAGTCAGAGGACTTTGGTTTCTACATAAGACATTGTGAGAAGATGCAATGTCACAAACCAGGATGCTCTTGTCATCCCCAGTGCTGTCTGTCACACATTTGAGACTTGCAAGAAGGCACTGGTCTTTTCTACATCATTTTAAATCAGCCAGAGATGACAGGTGAGAATTTAAAATCTAATGGTGCAGAAACTAAAGGTAATACCTTAATGGTTACATTTGCCAGCCTCAGGCTTTAACAAATCATGCAATACCCTTCTATTACAAACATTCTGGAAATCAATTGTCAGGAAGTACATGTAACATCGTGTGCATGTGAGGCATTTATTGCACTGTGTCATTTGTCCCTTTGCAGAACAAAATTAGAAAGTTGGGGTCCTACCACCATTCTAAGTGTTGCTTTCCAGGGATTTTCAGAAGTAAACATAAACACTCCCTCTAGACTCCACCATCAAGCTACAAACCATCAGGAATGTTTTCTGTTTTCATTTGGTAGCTGTATTTTAAAGTAAATCTGCATGCCCATTTTTGCAATTGCAAATACAATCACCATGCAAGTTTGTGGCTGTTGCAAGATGTGTACACTTAGAGCAGATTTTGCACAACTTTCTGGTTTTTCAGCCTAAATGGTGTAACCCAAGAATCCACAAAAGGCCTGAATGGTTTCACCAGTTTCATTTTTAGCTGTTTAAGTGGGTATGTTCTCTATGTTTAAAAAGTCTATTCTTCTAGGGCCAAAGACTGTAGGGTTTTCCTCAGAAGGGCTTTTTTGCTGCAAAGAAAGTGGGTATCCCTATGAGAGGAGAGCGATGCAAATCCACAGGGAAATACTTCTGCTTGGTTTATACTTTTCTTTTAAATAAATTTGGTCCTATTACAAAGGCAAAATGAGATGTGGAAAATGCATTGGGAGACCACCCCATATTTCTGTAAATATCTGAGTGTGTGTGTGAGAGAGAGAAATTCTGTTAATATGGGAGAGAAACCATATATTTTTGTTAAAATTTTCTGGGGTGAGATCATCATTTAGTGTCTCTGCAGAGATATGGCCGTGGGCTGTGGAGTACTCTCTCCTCCCAGCACCCACACCATGGCTGTACACAAGTGCTCTGGATCTGTGTCTTTGGAAAGTTTCAGACTGACACACATCAGCAACACTTTACTCCTCCCAGTTTAAAGCTATGGCATGCAGCTTGACGTCAAGTCCTGTGCCTTTCTTTTCTAGATCACCATAAGCCATGTGCCAAACTTCAGTGTAATTTGGGGTGTGTTCCCATCCTTGTTGAGAGTCAGTTTTGAAGCAGGGAAATGCCATTTGAGTGATGAGGTACTGGAACTCAGATGTTCACAGATCTATGCTTCAGACAGTAAGTGAATATGCAGGGGTGGGATTTATCTTCTTGATGTTTAGGTGAGAAACTGTGCAAGGGATTTGGGTGCCTGAACATAGATGCCTGGGCCATTTTAGATGCCTCCATTTCTACTGCAGAAGAGCACTGGTTTCTCATAGTCCCAGGGCACAGCTACCAGCCCTACACTGTTGCCTTACAGGAGCAATGTGGTTGAACTTTGAAGTTGGCCTCCCTTTGAGTAGGGGAGTGGATGTGATGACTTCCAGAATCCTCTCCCACCCTACGATAGGACAGTTCCTGTCCCAGGGTGGGTATCTGAAATGGCATTTCACACTCGGATGGGATGGGTAATCCTCCAGAAGAAGCAGCCTTTCTCTGCCTCAACTATACAGAAAACTTGAAGTTCAAACTTAGACTTGACACATTGACTTTCAGATGGCTCAGGTTAGGATAGAGGAGTCCCACCTCTTGTGTCAACACTGAAAAGTGAATAATTCAATAGTGATTGCATATTAATGCATGATTAATGGAATCATTACTGGGAGTTTCTATGCAGCGTTTTGAAACAAGATCAGATCCCATGATGCTTAGTAAAAATGATATTAAATTTTTTTCTAAGAAATTGTGTATAAAAATGAGTGATGTGTTGGAATAGAAAATGTATTACTTCAGAAGATAACACTTAAAAGATGCTTTCTGTACACCTTCTTCACCATCAGATTCTTTGTTTAGTTTCCATTATTATAATCACTAGTGGTTTGGGCAATTTTCCTGTGTTTCCTTTCATTTCTGATACAAGGAGAGGAGTGGGGGGAAAGACAATAGCAGCAAACATTCCAGAGGGGGAGAATTAGTTCTAAAACTTTTGATTTGCATTGTTTGTTCCTTTGGCTACTGAAGGCTGCCAGCAAAGTAAGTTTCTGAGTTTCTGACTGCGTGCCTTGGAAACCTGCAGTGCCTAGGGTGTGTTCAGCAGCAGGGCAATCTAGTCCATATTTGTTAAACAATGCTGTGGAATAAGTGCAATTTATACCACAGGCGACTTCTGTAATTACCGTGCTTTAAAATGGACTATTTCATTTTCACTTGAAACTGACCTATGTATTAACGTATTACAATAATTACATGATTTGTGGTAAAGGAAATGGGGTTTGGCTCTTAGCAGACACTGCTGGAAGCAAGCTGTAGTCTTTCAAGTGCATCCATTGGTTTTAGTTTGTATAGGATGTGAGATTTTGGCTTTTAGGAGCTATGTTCCACTACGCAGGTATCCTGTTCTACCAAAGACACATTTCCCCCGTGCAGGTGAAAACAAACCCACCTGTGGAGTTGAGAGCATGTCCAGGCTCCAGGAGCACATTTTGCCATCCGTAGAGACAGTAATAAGATTGTGTGCATTCTGTGTTCCAACTACATTCACACAATACACAGGATGCTGAAAACACATAACACTGGGAGTCAGAGAGCCATTCTTACATTTTCACAAACAAACTTCTAATGTCTCATATGTTATTTTAAAGAATGGTTAAATAGTCACACAATGCCTGGAAAATATAAGACTCAGCTTTTGCCAGATAGGAACTGTTTTGGTTGGGTTTTTGTGTTTTTTACATTTGAATTTTAAGAAGTATGTTATGGAGGTGGAAATGTTTTCAAAGTTTCATTTTCCTCATAATAAAACAACCCAGCTGAGTAATGCTGTGAAAATACCGAATTATGTGGATGAGATTTCACCCACAGGGACATGTATCATTCTGCTGATGGCTTTTGACACTGAAAATAACCAGCAGAAAGAGGAAAACTGTCCAAACAGAATAAAAATGAAAACTTTATTCAGGAAAACAGCTGCATAAAACTTGAACTCTGTCAGAATTTGGCTTGCATGCTAAATATTTGCAAATGTACTCCAGCTGAAGAACATGAACAAGCCCATCAACGTTCTTCAGCGTTGGCCAATACACCTTTTAAAATCTATCATTATAAGTGGGGAGTGACTAAATTTAGGGTGTTACACCTGGTTCACCATAGTGCAGTCATTCCATGGAGGCTGAATTCCAGTTAGTATGCATAACTGAAACTTTGCCTATTCCTTTTCCAAGGAACCTGGTAACATTTTGAGCCCAAAGCCCCATCTGATATCTGATGGTGACATGTGAGGGATGGGTCAAGTTCAGCAATCTCCAGAGTGAAAAATCAGTCAGACTGAACAATAAGATTTCATTTTCTTTGACCAGTACAAGTGATACTGCTAAATTGAGGGTTAGACATGTACAAAAGCCAAGCAAACAAAAATTTAATATCTGTGATGCCTTTACCAATAAATAGAAGACCTGCCTCTGCTGAAATAAAAACCATTTTTTTCTAATACTTTCCTTAATTAAAGAAAATTAAGACCAACTTAGAGGAGATCCCTAAGGAGCTTGTAAGCCAACTCTATGTAGTGTTAGGAACATAGCATTTGGTCCTGCTGAAAGGAAAGGCAGAACTGCCACTTATGTCAGACTACTTCAGGATCCAGCTGCAGGTCACCTACCCAGTCAGTGGGGAATGGCAGAATTCCTCAGAGCTCTGGCTTGCTCTCAGGTTTGATACCTGAGTGGGGCCAGTAAATGTCCCCTCTCTAAGAGCAAAAGGTGCAGCACCTGTACAAACAGTGTTTGTGCCCACACTGAGATGGACGAAGCAGCTGCTGCTGAAATACCACCTTGTGCTCAGAGGCAACCTGTGCACACCAGTAAGTCACCAGGTCCATTTGATGTCGTTCTTTTTCTTTCTCTCAAGGTTGTCAGGCACCTGGTTTCTCCCAGACCATCAAATGGACCCCAACTGGTCCTTCACATGTGTCTCACACTAACCCTCACACCATGGACATTCTTGCTGCTTAGTGTAAGCCAATGACCCCAGTGCTAAACATGATTACTGCATACTGTTGTGTGAAATAAGCATAGACCTATTTTTTCATGGGCTTTTGACCTCCAGTAGTCCAAACAGACAGAGTGGGTGGGAGGAAGCTAAAGCAAGCAGTGGAATATCTAGAATATTTAGTGGGGGGGAAAGAGTGAGCCGTGTCTTTCCAGCAGCACCTCAGTGTGTCAGGCCTGGCTTTAATCAGGGCTACCAGCCATCAATTTCATGCACAATAAAACTCACAGCAGAAATGAAAAGATGTAAAGAAAGCAGATGAAGACAACCAACTGTATGCAACAGAAAGTCTAAACAGGCTCCTTCCTTTCAAAGGGTTGCTGCCAGCTTGCTTTTATTTATTTTGGAAATGAAATCATCATGCAAAAGGGTTTTGTCTTAATTAAAATTTCCTGTTGTCCCAAGTGCAGATGTGTGGTGGGTGTGAAAGGAAATTAGTGAGTAAGCTGTGGGTAGAATTCTCTTTCCTGGTGAATCCAGGCAGTAATCAGTGATACTAAATTTCAGGAAGGTTTAAGTCAGGGAGAACAACATGATCTATCTGTTTCAAATAAACAAAGCAGGAGAAAGAAAAGAGAAAAATCCTTTCTTCACATGCAGTGTGAGTTCAAATTAAAAAATGACTATTCAGCTCATGTATCTAGCATTACAAAAAGCAGCATCGCTATAGTAGTGTTGTCTTAATTTAATCCTTTTTTTTTCCTTGGCAGCAAGGATTCAAGCCAGACTTTTGCAACCAAGACCTCATTTACAGTTTATGTAAGTAATTCCTATGTATGAACATAAAGTAAGCAACTCTTATTGTAAAATCTGAGCACTCCTTAAAACATCGTATTTCCTCATGCTAGACTCTGTAAACACTTATTTATACCAATCCATGACAGCACATAAAGTGCCCATCCACAACGGAAAGTAATTTATTTATATTTGTCAAAAGCAAAACATTACATATTTTTCTATTACAATAACAAAACTGCTTTAATATATAATTCCAGGAGGCACAATCTTGCCTTAAATGATTTTCGAGTGTAAACAAATTACTTCCCATTAATCTTTGCTTTTCCACTAGATTTTGAATCCCAGTTGTTCAATTTTCAGTGATAGTCAGCTTCTTGCCACAAGTTTTCTGGTCTACTACATCTCTAAATTGCACTTCCAGGAGAGACTGTTTCTTTTCATGCAGATTGAACATTACTGGCAATAAAATGAGCAAAAACATTAGGGAAATGAAAAGCAGTGTTGAAGTTGCAACCCATGGCACAGATCATTAGATAATTACATCAACATTCATGATAGTGGAAATTTAGGGAACAATGTTTGTATTGCCTGGCCCACTAAGCATGTCTGTGCACACCTGTAATTTTTAATATAAGAGACTTGCAATCATAATACTGGCCCTATACTGAATCTTTAGCAGTAACTCGCATGGCATGGCTTCTGGAGTTGCCTTTTAACTCCAGGGATTATGTTGTCCCAGTCAACTGAAAGCTGAACCTTGATCTCCAAATTCCAAACATTAGGATCACAGAATTGTAAAAGCTGGAGATTCAAAGGTACTATCACTTTGTCTCATCCTTCATTCTGCTAGAGCAAGATTATCTTATCTCTCAGAGTACTCCATGGAGTTCAGTTCCTTATGTTATAGAAAATCTGTGGTTTTCTGCACTCTTATATTGTACTTCTACATTTTCCTCCTCCTTTCCACTTTCCACTCAGGAACTGCCTTAAGTGTTCTCCCAGGATGAGCTACTCCACCTTCCATCTCTCCTGAAGAGTCTGCCCAAGCCCAGACTCTGGAGGAGGAGAGCTCAAGAATGCACAAGGCGTTTGTGTGGGATGGACTGGATGTCAGTGCCACAGCAGTGAGGACACTAGCAGGCAGCCCAGGCTTGTCTCTTGTCCAGTACAATTTGAGGTCTTTGCAATGTAAGAGAGTCTCCTATCACAGACATCACCCTTGAATCACAGACAAAGTCTCTTCTTTCTCAGGCATTTTGTGTTGCTGCTCTGCCTGTTTATCTCCCAGACATCACTAGAGCCCATTGCCACCATCATTAATTACCTGCAAGTACCTGCGTGTGTTAGCAAAATGCTCTCCTGCATCATTCTGTTGAAACAAACTCTCCCTCAGTGTGCAAAGCCTGCTCTGTGTCCCTGTCTGGAGTAGGAGACCACAGCAGGGATTTGTGTATTGCTGTATTAGAAAGCAGAAGCAAACTGCCCCACTCTTTCCAAGGGCACCAGTGTCTGCTTAAAGGAATCCACTGTGAGACACTCACAGGTGCCTAATTTGGTTCAAAGCAGAAATTTGTGTACACCAAGACAACAGTAATGACTCTAATTGCCTGCTATGTTGGACTGGCAGACATACAGCCTCCATAGTGGTCTGGCTCTCTTTACAGACAATGGGGACAAGAATTACAGTGCCACTGTTCTGGCACAAAGGTGCCTCACCCAAGTGTTGTACTGTTCTTTGGAAAGGAAAATAATGTCCTGACTTGATTGTACAAAGTATGAGGATCAATCACTTACAAGAGGTGGTTGTCCATCTCTCACATCTACTTTTTTCCCTTCAAGGGCCACACTTACGTTTTCATCTGTGTGGCAACCACCACTGTAGACACAACTAGGCAGCTGCCTTTCCCTGCTGACCACGTCATCTAAGGAAAAGAGGAGGTGATTTTATCCTTACCGTGTGAGCAGCAGCAGATAAGGGAGTTCTCTGAACCGGAGTGCGCCTGTGACTGCGATTATCCCACAGGACAATTTGGCCAGAGTATGTTCCACCGACCACCAGGTTTGGGTGAAAGCGGGCAAAACAGACCGACATCACGGAGGACTGGAGTAAAAGAGGGAGAGAAGAGAGGGGTTACATGGTCAGCCATCTTCAGTTCTCTCCCTAGGGAAGCATACTGTAATTAGCATTTTGCATTTTAGGAATCACTGTATGAACTCTACTCATACTCCTTGCACACCAGTAAACTCTACAAAAGCCAACAGGACACATGCAAAGAGCTTTGACCCTAAAATGTGTTATACCATTGGTCCCAGGGAAAATACAGGATGAGTCTAAGCATGATGCTAAAAACCTGAGATAACCTCTCCATGAAAGTGATGGTAAAGTGCTTAATTTCATTTCCAGAAGTTAGAACTTCAACTAACCAGGTGCCAACTGAAAAGAGACTGGCATCCTGGCCCGTGACATCCCATCAGGGAGAGCTCTTCCCCTGTTTCTCCTCTAACTTTTTACTCAGGCAATTTGAGGCGAGTGTGGAAGACCCTCCAAAGTTCACCTCAAGGTGTGCTGTCTTGAGAGCATCAGCTGACAAGCTGTGTCTCACTGTTTGATCTATGACTGATTTCACTGCTACCAAGGTCTTCCAAGAAAAAAGGGAACCACCCTTTACACTGTTTAAGCAGAACAGAGTTTTTCCTCATCCTAATGACAGCTGAGTTGTCTTTATACATTTTCTTTAGCTGGGGATGCTAAGGAGCCAGACTGGTGTGATGGTTACCCTGGCTACCTGGCAGAGTGCCCCACAAGCCAGTATGGAGGTGGTTATCTATCCCAACAACCACTTTTCAATGTCTTTAAAATAACATGCAGCAGCTGAAGTCCTCAAGGGAACCTCAAGTCCCCAGAACCTTCATGTGCCAACAAGCTACAGCCAAGAGCAAGAAGCAGTGACTCCTTCAAGTCTTCCATGCTCTTCTTCAAGAATTATTTCCCATTTTTATATAAATGGTCCTGGATGCTATGTCTTTGTTCGATGCAAATCTTCTTTTATGTTTTAATGACTAGATGTTTTGAAGTGTTGGTGCTCCTATGTGGGAACACACTTTACTCAGTGACAAAGGGTTAACTAAATTACTATATTTCATTTGCATGAGAAGCATGGCAGACATTTAAGCAAACTTTGTTGCATTAGGAACACTGAAGCTGTCTAGCTGAACTAGACCCAATGTCTCATTTCCTTACTGCTCCTCATGCTGATTTCTAGTGGCTACAGACTGGTTTGAACTCATGAGAGACTTGAAACCACTTCTGATAGGGCTAGAATTAATTATGCTAATTATTGATGCCTATAACTAGGTTAATAAGAATAAAGCAAAATGGGAAGTTTAAATAGTTTTTACTGAATTCATGTGGCTGCCTGATATCAATTGTTTAAAGCCAGATTATATGCTAAATGAACTTAACAGACCTAGCATACAGCCATAAGGGGTTCCTTTTGACCCAATAAGGTAATCAAACAATGAAAAAAGCTGCTATTACTTTTTTTCTTCCCCACTCTCTCTGCATTCTCATGGCTGTTCACTTGACATCTTTATACCTTCCCCCTTGACTAACACTTCTGCATACATTTCTCTGATGTTACATAGTCTAGCACCTAATGACTAGATGATTAGTGTACATAAATGCCTATTTTAGCCCATATCTAAGTGCTTGAGCACAGCAATTTCACTATGGTCAGTCACAGCAATGAGAGGCAGCTTCCAAACACCATTTCCGAAAGACCTAGCTTTACAGAAAAGAAACCCCACCCCTAAGGAGCAGGACGTAGGTGCTATTAAGAGGGGTTTAAAACTCAGCTATGCTGCAGCTGCCATCCAGTTTCCACAGATTCCCCCACTTTATAATTAAAACGACCCTACAGCACATGTTCTACATTTTATCTCTTTGTTTAATGGCTTCGTGAGTTGTTTTAATCAACCCCTCTCATTCCTTATAACTGAGCTGACAGATATTCTTACATGAAGTGAAATAGCCAGATGATTTTAAAATAGTACAGCTCCACCACTGTGTACACCCCACAGCAGCTACAAGGCTCCACATGTATTTTAAGAAACCCCAATTCAAACAGTCATTCCACAACAAAGTTCCCAAGTTTGTTTGGGACAAACTTGGGAGACTCTGAAGCAGGGCAAAGAAGCCAAGTGGACAGTGTATTTTTAAATGTTCTGCTTTCATGGTTAGCATGCTTTTGCATTTAAAATGCCAGGATACAGTTGAATGGTCAGGATAGAAACTGCTAAAGTATGTTTTTCATAAAGTTCAAAAATAACCCACAGACATGACATGGGCTTGAGCTCTCTGCACTGCTTCTAGTTTTACTACTTGCAGTCTTCAAAAGGTGAAATGTTCACATCCTTTTAATTATGTCAGCCTTATTTTTCTATCCAATAAAAAATTCTGTCAAATATTAGAATTTAACAGTTTAAGGACTCCATTCCATAGCACTTAATATAGTGATTATTTTCTTAAAATTAATCGCAGTACTCAGATGAGTAAGGGCTGTAAGATCAAGCCCATTCATTTAACAACTTGAAAAGCATTCATTTCTTAGTCTTAATGGGAGAGAGTGGCTGACAGGTCTCCAGTCTGTCTGAACAGCTCTGTGCTCAAGGACAGCAGCAGAAACCATTCCCTGTAAGCCTCTTCTGCCCCCAGGCTGCCTCTTGTTTGCCTGTTCACATAGTCTTACTCCTCTAAAACAGCTTTGCCACTGACTTCAAAGGGGGAGGAACCAGCACATGGTCAGGTTTTTAAAATAACAGCATATCCTTGGTTGCACTTCTACCACACCCTTCTAGGGAAATCTCACGGCACTTTCCAATAGCAATGGTAAGCTTCCCAGTTTTTCAGTTAGGAATATTTTATACTGTAGGTGCTTAGTTACTTGTTGCAGAGGACAGAAGCAGCTAGTATGGCAACAGTGCATAAATAAATGTAGGGGGAATCATGTCAGAAGGCAATTCCACAGGGAGTTTAGTGCCCACCGTAGAAAAGCAGCATTTTGACTAGGAGATTCCCAGCATTATCTTTTTATGGGTGCCACAGAGAATCTATCTGAGCAACTGTTGGGACACACAAAAGACAGGCAAAATCCCAGTGTCTGGTCATCTGTATTTCTCTGCATTGCACTGTGCAGTGAATCATTTCAGTATTTACTTTCGCTTAACGCTCAGGTGTTTTCTCCCTCTATGCAAATACAGCCTACTGGATTTTGCTTTCTCTGTCTCTCCTTAGCTTTCTCAGTGGCCTTACCAAAGTATTTCTGGTACTTCTGGCTTTGTGTTCTTCCACCCATATGTTCTACTCTTACTGGGGCCACAATACTGGTGCTGCTGCCTCATTCCCTGTGCGTGCTCTGCCTCCCTGCAGAGGTGAGCAGATCTCCAGGGGCCAGAGAAGCAAACTTAGTTCCATGTTCCCACATGCACTGCCCAAGCATGAGAGAGGGCTCAGTTTGGTTAACCTGGGGGTTTTGCCTGGCAAACAGGCAATCCTGCTTCTCAAGTGCTAAAGCTTCTGCTCCCAGCTGCCACAAGAACCGTGCTGAAAACATAATTAAGAAACAAAACATGAGACGTCTGTGCTCTTGTTACAGCACAGAGAGGGCTGGGCCTCACAAACAGAAGCGTTGCTCAGCTCTTGGAGAGGTCTGCAATCCAGGGTAGGAAGGCAGCACCCTTTGACCCCTGCCTTGGTGGGGAGTCAGGTCACCTCAGCCCATGGGGAGGAGCACTGTGGAGTTCCCTCTGCCTCCCTGCTCCTTCCCTCTCTCCCTCCCCACTGATGCACTGATCCACTGATCCAAACAGGCCCCCAGCTCTCTTCAAGTGGCTGGCAAAGCTGTTTTTTATTTTAGAACCTTAATATGGCCCAGATTTAGATTAATGATGGCGTATCCCGTCAACCACAGGTACACGTGCTTGGGACAGACAGTCATTTAGCTTCTCCTTACTGAGAAGCCTGACCTCAGCAGCCACATCTGATGTGTGTAAGGCCCTGGAGACTCGGCTGTCTCTGCTCATGTCCATACGCTCGGATGGCACTGTGCCCAGCCACCAGTCGAACAAGTTCACAAAGACCGGGGTGCTAAATAATAATAACTCTCAATAGGCAATGACTACTGCCTTCAGCCAGACCTCTCCTGCAGGAAACCACCCCCGGAGCCAGCACTGCCATACTGGTGCCATATGCCTACGCCTGACACCAGATGTATCTCAAAACAATACTTTGTCAGTGGGAAGAAGCAATCCAAGGAGTTCACAGGCATTTCTAGGCTCCAGGATACCTACCAGGTTATATTGCAGCAGGCTCTCAGGAAGCTCCTGGGTGGATTTTCTAGCTGACCACATGCATGTGAAAAAGCACTGCTACCATCAGTGGCATGCTGCTGTGGGTCACTGTGACACAGGCAACAGCAGGCAATGAAATCAGCTACAGCTGAGATTATAAAATCATAGAATGTGCTGAGTTGGAAGAGACCCATCAGGATCACCGAGTCCAACTCCTGGCCCTGCACAGGACCCATTAAGAAACACCATGTGCCTGAGAGCCTTGTCCAAATGCTTCTTGAACACTGTCATGCTTGGTGCTGTAACACTTTCCTGGGGGAGCTTGTTCCAGTGCTCAGCCACCCTCTGAGTGAAAAACCTTTTCCTGATATCCAACATAAATCCCTCCTGACTCAGCTTCATGCCATTTCCTTGAGTCCCGTCACTGGTCACAAGAGTGCAGAAATCAGTGTCTGCCCCTCCTCTTCCCCTCATGAGGAAGTTGTAGCTGCAATGAGGTCTCCCTTCAGTCTCCTCTTCTCCAGGCTGAACAGACCCAGTGACCTCAGCCACTCCTCACACAGCTTCCCCTCTAGACCCTTCACCATCCTCATGGTGCTCCTCTGGGCACTCTAACAGTTTAATGTCTTTTTTCTATTGCGGCACCCAAAACTGCCCCCAGCACTCGAGGTGAGGCTGTTCCAGTGCAGAGCAGAGCAGGACAATCCCCTCCATTGCCCAGCTGGTGATTCTGTGCCTGATGCCCCCCAGGACAGGGTTGACCCTCTTGCTGAAGTGGCAGATCCTTTTCAATGCTTGAGGCACTGAGAGAAGAGGGATAAAGCTGTGGTATTGCTTCTTAGCTAAAACCATGAAAAGATGCCAAACTCATAGTCCTTCATCCACAGGAACTGAAAAACAGGGACTGAAATTCTGATCACTTATGTCTGCCCTCCTGAGGAATAAATAAATAAAGAGGAAGGCCAGAAGTACACATACAACTTACTCATAACCTTTTGTTCTCACTCCTGCACATCAAGAGCAGCATTTAAAGAGTCTAAGCACTCACAGTCCCTCTGAGAGCTGCCCAACCTTCTTCTGCCTGGCCAGGCAACCAGGAAACTATTTCATTCCTGCATTGCTGTACACACATATACCTGGCCCCATACACCATATGGACAATGTACTTCAACAGCAAAGGTGGATTAAAGCCATTACCTAGAAATAAAACAACAACTGAATTACCAAACAAAGCCCTTGTTTCCTGTCTGGTCATGGACTGAGAATAATCATGCAAAGTAGCAGTATCAGATCTGAACACTTATTCTCTGGTTTAGGGCAGCTTTAGGGTGACCTTGCTCTGGCTACTGAGATACCTGGTATTGTACACTGAAACAGAACCTGTGTTCCTTCCAAGAGTCCTGTTTATTTTTAGTATCTGCTATTGTGAATTTGGATATTTCTGTGTTTCATATAACTGTCTAAGTATAATTGGTAGTAATAAGAAAACAGCAGAGAGAATAGCAACAGAATTACAGCTGGTTTTGAAATTAAATTTGAAAAGGAAGTTAAGACATGATTTATGTGTACAAAAACCTTTACCAAGAGGTTATCTCTTAGTTCCAAAAGCTTCAAATTCCAAGACTTCTGTACTGCTCCCCTCCAACTGTGTTCCTATTAAACTATGAAATAACATCTGAAAGATTTTTTGCTAGAGATTATTTGCGGTACCATACAAAATTTGTCTCTACTAAAAATAAAATAAAAGCAGTTGACATCCTTCACATATTAAAAAAAATAAATAAAACCAAACAAACACTTCTTCAAACCAAATGTCAGAATTCTGTTTAATTAAAAAAAGGAAGTTTATACTTGGTTATGGTGTGTGTCGACATCTATCCCTTTGATTTACAAGAGTATGGACGGGAAAGAACAGATTGCTTTATTCAAGAGAAAGAAAGGAGGGAGGGGGGCCCAGTGTGACAGGAAAGAGTGTAGGCTGTATTAACTTCAGTGCTTGTTAAAACATGAAGGATTAATGGTAGAAAGGGAGGGAAGAATTGTGAATGTCTCCAGTTTAGGATCTTCAAAAATGTTTGGGGATTCTAAGAATGTCTCACCAGACCACATGAAAGCTACACAGAAAGACTCAGCCACACGACTGCTCTAAATCCAAAGCTGGTATTGCTCCACTTATACCATCAAACCAATGGAGCTGAAATGTAGCCACAAATTAAATTTATTTTTATTGAAAAAGTACTAAGTCCTTAAAAAGAAGGAAAAGTGTATGTCAGGAAACTCAGCCTTTCTTAGCTGAGTTTACAGGGTAGGTAACTCTGACATCTAACCTCAGCACTGACATCTGAGTCTTGCAGTAGAATCAGAGCTCTCTGCCCAAGTCTGCAGAAAGGCAATATCCAGCCTTATGACTTCATTTTAAATAGAGCAGAAAGCTGGAGCTTTCTGCTTTCATCTCTGTAACTGCAGGTTCAGCCCATGTAACTACAAGAGAAAACTAATCAGGAAAAAGTCCACAAGCTGTCTTTGTAAAAGAGACTTCTACAATTCAGTCCTTTTGGAAAGTGCATTTGCTGTTATTGTTAATTCAGCAGTGTCATGGTGACTCAGAAAAGCAGCAAAATACAGCATGTGCTTGCTGTATTGCAAATGCAGATAATCCTGATACTTCTCAAATGCGATACAGGGAGATCCTGCATGCCTTTAGCCACGACTGCAACAAGTAATCGATTCAGTGACCCTGAATTACTGCACACATGCAAGCCTGAGAATACAGTCTTTGCTGAGCATCATACTGGCTTTGTTAGACTGATGATGAGATGATTAAAGCCTGGAGGAATAAGGAGTAATTTCATGACAACAGCACATCAAAATAAAGTTTACTTTCCACCCAACTACTTCCATGTTAAGTACCCAAATATGTTTGTTTTCTCTGATTAGGACCTGGCTGCTTATCAGATTGCAGCAAACAATTAATGTCCACATGCCTGCATGCTGGAGAAGCAAGCACTTCTTTGCTTTGTCTGTTTTATTTAGGTCATGATACTCTAACAGTTATTCATGAGCACTCCTAATTGTTTTGATTAAATTATTGACAAGCTTGAAGTGATGGGTCTACAGCACCCTTTCAGACCTGGAGCCTGAGGGGCTGTGTCTGTGGGTGAAGCACAGTCCTGCCACCCCTGCTCATTCCCCAGGTTGGCCACAATCTGGAGCAGGTGGTACGTGTCAGCGTGAGCATGGCAGTCTGGCAAGCAGCTTGCATGCAGCAGGGCTCACTGGTTTCAGCTCAGCATTAGCCAAAGGCTTCTGGACCAGAGCTGCTATACAGGTAGCCAGCTTTGGACATGGGTGGTGGTGTCACTGCCTGCCACCACTGCTAACTTGTAGCTGCAAGTTTCGTGGCACAGGGACTACTTTATTATGATGGGTTTGTAACAAAACCCTTACTAAAGCAACTCAGTCTGATGAAGGCTTCTAGAATTGAGCAAATAATAGCACTACCTAAAAAATTTACTTGGTGCAGTGGTCAGAAATGCCAGAGAAGCATCTTATCTTAAGCACTGCAAATGAGAACAGATTTAGAGAAGCACATACTCAAAACATCATGCAGACTAAAGCCTTCTGTAAGTGCTGCAGTTAGCCAACTCCTAAAGCATCTCTGAAGGTGAAGCCACTTCTATCTAGCACTTACCTGGGGAACCTGGCTGTGAGGGACAAGTCCAGGCATTTTGGTCACTCTTCCTGAATTACTTCTGCATATATAGAACATAGGTGTAGTCTTAGGTGTAGTCTGGGCAGCTCAGCTCCATCCCCATAAAGTGTCCCAGCCATTTGTCTAACGACTTAAGTTTCTAATTGCCTCACACTTCTCCAGGCAGGACCTCCTTCCTGCTGGAACCAAGACCCAGCCTCAGGAGCGAGGCTTAAGAGTCCCTATCCAGAGGTGTTCCCATCTAACACTATGCAGAAGTAGAAGAGATCTCCCAGAGATTGAGGTATGGGTTAGGCTGGGATTTTGGTGTCCTGGACTCTTCTCCTCACAGTGAAAGCACAACAGATAATCATTTGATGGCAAGTTCTGGAAATACCACAGTCAGACTTTAGAGAACCCACAGAGATAGCAAATTCCAGATTTGGAGAACAGGAATAGAAACCCAAGTTTTTCTCATGCTGTGGTGGTGGTTTTGTGGTTTCTATGGCAGCAGTTCCTCAAACCAATGCATTTGATCAACCAAACTGTGTGAAGCCACAGATGAATTAGAAACCAGCACAGATGCTGCAAGAACAATTATCTACAACTCAGCCTGTGAAGTTGGGTGTAGTAGTCACAGCTGCTTCTAAGAGGGTTGCAGATAAATCTCCAGTGTAGCAGAGAGTCCAAACCCCCACAAGAAATGCCAAGGCCATGAGAAGCTAGGCACAGTCAGATCGAACACATCGAACCAAGAACACTTTAAAGCCCCAGGTAAGGAAAGAACTTAATTAAGTCCGTATTTTCTCAGAAGTCCATAAACTTAATTGTAATTAATTCTTCTAAGTTCTCCATGATTTTAATGACTCAAAAGCCTGCTCATAGCCAAGCAAATTGGTAAGTGCTTTCCTAAACAAGCAGTATTTTAATTCAGGCCTTCTGAAAGCAAATGACCTTCATTCTGTGAGGAAAGACAGACCCCCTGATGTTCAGCTGATCCTGGGAAGACTCTGTAGAATTAGAGACAGTCTCTATCCAGCTAACTTCCACATCAATGTCAGAGACAGGGAAGGGAAAAGGTGTATGAAGTGTCAGAGACAGACTCACTGAATTGCCAATGTTGGGAGCCACATCTAGAGATTGTCTAGTCCAACCACTTGGTCAGAGCAGGGTCAGCTGGAGCAGATTGCTGATGGCTGTGTGTAGCTGGGTTTTGACTGTCTCCATGGATGAAGACCCCATTGCCAGCTCGTGTTGACCTCATCAACCAACATCCCCAAGTCCTTCCCCTCAGGGCTGCTCTCAGTCCCTTCTCAGTCCATCCTGCATTTCTGCTTGGCATTGCCTCTACCCAGGTGCAGGACCTTGCACTTGGCCTTGTTGAACTTCATGGGACTCACATGGCCCACCTCTCGAGCCTGTGAAGGTCCCCAGGATGGCATCCCTTCCCTCTGGTGTGTCACCTGGACCACACAGCTGGGTGTGGTCAGTGAACTTGCTGAGGGTGCTCTCAATCCCACTGTCCATGTTGCTGATAAAGCTGGTAAACAGCAACACTGACCCCTGGGGACACCACTCATCACTGGTCACCACTTGGACATTGAGCCATTAACCACAACTTTTTGAGTGCAGCCATCCAGCCAATTCCTTATCCACCGAGCGGTCCATCCATCAGATCCATGTCTCTCCAGTTCAGAGACAAGGATGTTGTGCAGGACAGTGTGAAATGCTTTGCACAAGTCCAGGTAGATGATGTCAGTCATCGGAGGACTAAAAGGCTTTTATGTTTGCCCAAATCCATCACTTTCACTGATGTACCTTTTATAAGTAATATCACTATGTAACTGGAAATAATTGAAAACAATTGAAAATTAATTAATTACTGCACAGAGAAGTGGAGATTGAGAGACTGAGAGGCACAAATAAACAGCTATCCAGTGGAAACACAGAAGATACCACTGGCAAGTCTGTATTTAAGAATGAGGGTGGAAGCATGAGCTGCTTTCACACTGTTTATGTCTCCTACAGTAAATTACTGTAGAGATCCTAGTATCAGTAGCCTAACTCTGCATTCACAGAGCATTAGGAAGCAGCCAAGATCACAGAGGAATAAATGAAACCCATTATAGGCAATTTTTAATTTCCCTTTCTCTGAACAGACCTTAGTTTTCTGTCACATCCTGCTTTCGTCACCTGCAAGGTTATGCTGCTTGGTTTCCACAATTTTTTTCCATAAGTAGTCTCGTAGAGGAGGAAGGGTTGAGATAAGTGTTTTCCAGTCTCAGGGTCAAAACCTTAATAACACTGAATCAGTATAGTTATGTCATCCTACAGCTGCTGACACCTGGAATATCAGAGGACCACATCTTGCTCAGAAACCAGCATCCCTGGGTCATTCACCAGTGATGGGACATTTTATAATGCATCTTTATCCTGCCAGGAAGAACGGAGTTATCCCAGAAAACTCATGTCAGCAATTCTGCACAACTCCAGTCCAAATTTGGCCTAGTCTATTTATTTACAGATGTAAACATGAGATAGCAAATGTTAAGCATGTTTTTCTCTCTATGAAATGACTGGTGATTCAGTATCTGTTCATGAGCAGTATGGATCTGAAGTGGAATTGGTATTTTTTCTTAGCTACAAAAACACTAAACAGTGTTATAAGAGCAATAAAAATGAATTAATCACAGGTCCTAACACACTCTGGCACATTCTGTTGTAGAGATAATGAAAACACTCTGATCTCTCCTGTAAGACAAATTGTTAAAAGCATATTGCTTCTTGCATGTAGAACGTTTGCTTGTCATCTTATGCTAAAATAATTCTGCTCTAGCTTTTCTTTCTCTTTGCCCCACGGGAAACATCTTCCAAGGATAGTATCAGTATCTCAGCCATGTGACACGTGCTTCTGCTTTCCCTTTGTGGGAAGCCAGGAGTGTTAATCATCATTAAATCAATGGTGTCCATATACAAAAGTTCTTTCTAAGGAAGTGCTTGTCAGTCATCCAGCCATGGGGACAGAGGGCGGAAAACTGTTGATTTTAAACCTAAGGCAGTGGACAGTCATATCCTGGGCTGTAATGATGGATTCCTTGGTTTCTGGGGCCTTTTACAGCAACTTAGAAGAGTAACTGTTTTATGTTTTGTGCCAGGTAATACAGAAAGAGGCTTCACTCCTCACATAGAGCTCCCACAGAGACAAAAATCATGAGGTGAAATAATTTTCTTGAATTTGGACCAAATGTACTCTTCATTGCAAGTAGTTTGCATTGAGAACAGTTACATAACCCAAACAGAAAAGTCATGCCCATGGCTGTTTATCCATCATTTCAGCGGTGCAGCTAGGGAATTGCATGGTATTTTACATCCTTTATGGAAAAGAATTCGGTGGAAGGATCTCAGTGACTTATTGATTTCACATCTGATCCTGCATTTCGTGTTCACCTAAAACCCTTTTAGCACTGGGAGTTTCAAATATACAAAAAAAAAAAAAAGTTATGTTCACATCAACAAAGGAAAATTGGGTTCTTTTTTCCCTTCCTTCCTTTTTACACTAGGTTATGTTGAAATGTAACCAAATCAACAACTTCTAAGCTATAAAACAACCCCAGGAACAATTGCAGGATTTGGTGATTTTTTTCTCTGCAATTTTGGGATAGTGTGACAAATCTGCATTTTTTTATCAACGGATATTTTCAAAATTCTGAGTTGAATGAATAATGTCATGTGTTTGTAAGTATCAATAATCTAAGCCATCTGCAAAGGAATGGTTTTGCAAAGGCATCTCTTTCAGGACACTGTGGATTTTGTCACTGCTTGAGGTTTTGGCAAACCATCGATATCACTATAATTTTCTCTTATGAAATATAGTTTTTGACTGACATCTTTTTTTTTTTTTCCCCTTAGCTAGCTAAAATTTAAAAATACTGCATGTCTAACTCGGCAAATTCAAAGGTTAGGCTTTCTCCAAATTGCATATTAGATGCCAATAATTCAGAAAGGTATAATGCAAGTTATCAGTGAAATAAAGAAACTTTAACCAAAAAAAAATTGAATGCTTGCTGTAACAAGCAGTCAACATATTCTTTATATTTGGTCTGAAAGGAAGACTACGGAACTTTAGGAAGAGAAATAGCATCCTTGAGTACAGGGTCATCACAAATCTCTATTTTCACACTTGGAAAAAGCACAATGCTATTGCTAACAGTGACAGCATGTCATTTAAGTGTATGACATCTACCCCTTCCAAAAAGGACTTAGAAGTGAGAACCACCTGAAATTTTCTAACCAAGACAGGCAGAGTTGTCACTTACTAATTACTTGATTCATAATTGAAATCTCAGTTTCCAATGAGGAAGGTGATCTGTGTTAAGCCTTGCTCAAATCAAAGGAGCATTCTGTTGCCAGCAGGCTTTGTATGTATAAACACAGTCCTCAAATAATTCAGAATGTTAATTACTAATATGGGAAGTGCACCCACTTTTGTGTTAGCAGTCACTTCACAGACTGACATGGCGTGCAATTATTTTGTTATACAAATTAGCTCTGATGGGTGTCGCTCTCAGGGTTCTGTACAAGACAGAAAGAGATCCAAGTCATCATGGAAAAATCAGCTTTGCTAAGTGTTTGGAAAGATGCAGTTAAAACCCAAGGGAAGGTATGCAACTTTGTGGCATCCCTTTAGTCTAAATAATGATTTGAGTTTTGTGGAAATAAAGTTTTAAGAGATTTTAGGACTGAAAGGTAAAGGTCCATGTGGAAAACATGGCATACTTTGTTTTGAACTGCAGATGCTACTAGATTCCATGTAATGGCTGTGGCATTTCAGCAGTAAAGCAAGACTGGTGATTTCAGGACTGGCTAAGACATTGTGGCTCCTGAGCCAGAATATGCATTTTCACATTTTCAGTGCCTTTCCTGTCCTCCCTCACCAAAGTCTCTGACAGGAGACAGGAGACTCTGTCCCTTATACATGTGGTCCTCTTTGTCCTCCTCTACAAATCTGCTGCATGCATGTCTCTCCTCTCACCTGAGACACAAAAAACCATTTTCCATGTACTGTACTTAGCCTTCAGATGCGTGGGTGTAACTTCTATTGGCTCACACACAATCTCTCCACAAGTATTGTGGCACTAATCTTAGGCCCAGTGATAGTTATTTTTTATCATCAAAGGCTAGAAGTGGTGCAGCCTCCAATGGAGGAGCAAAAAAAGACGACTGGTATCAGCTAAGAACAGAGGGAAAAGTCTAAAACAAAAGCCTAAGAGACAAGATGTGGGCTCTTTCTTACTGAAATCTTCATGGCACAAACTCTGCTCTGTGTTTCCACACTGCAGACACAAACACGGCAGAGAACAAAAGTTTTGAAACAGGAACAGAATAAGGATGTCCTTCTATCACAAGCTATTGCTGAAACTCTTCTTCTCCCTCAGTCATATAGTTAGAATTAGAACTTCCCCCAAACTGCAATTTAGAATGGCACCACTCAGCATCTGCATTAACTATAACAGGGTGGAGATTACCACGTAGGCACAAATGTAAGAGCAGCAGAGTGTCCCAGAGAAAAGGCACAGCAGAGCTCTACACAGCCCCACAAAGGTCATCCTACCAACGATGCACAGCAGGAAACAAAACTGAAATGAAAACAAAACGGCCCCTTTATGGCTGAAGAAGCCCTCTTTGGTATGACTGACAACATTTTGGTATGTGTTACTGAAGTCTGCAACACATTTGGGACCCCGGGTGCTGAGGTATTCCCACTATGACAGCTGGCTCAGTGTCTTCACAGGCAGGCATTCACAGGTCCATTCACCAGAGAACTACGATGAAAAAAGGCAGAATCTGATTCATGTTTAGGGCCATGGGGAAATTCAGGTTGGAAAAAACTTTTTCTTCCAAAGAAGAGGTTTGTGGTTTTTTTGGGAAAATTTGCAGTCAGCTCAGAACCACATGTCTTCTCTGACATTTGCAGTCCTTTAAAGACTGACTACAGGTACCCTCTCTCACTAGAAAATGAGGAATTAGGTAAGTCAGCTCTGGAACTGGACATGCTGGTTCTTTGGATTGATTTTACTTGGGGAATTCAGTGAAGCTCGGAGTTCAGGGTCTTTAATTTCTTTTGTGTCTCTGAAGAGCTGAATCCTTGCTTGAAAGTCAGTGCTAAAAAGGTGAGGAAGTTTTTGTGAGAAAATTATAAGAGAAAATTTTCTTCATTTTTTAAGTATTCCAACCATACTTTCTGGACTTTCATAAACTTCTTGTAGTATTTCTTTTCTTTAGAGACTGAGTTTTAGTCTGGCTTCCACAGAGAAGGAAACTCAAGGACAAGAGGAAAAGGAGGATATTAGTCATTCATGCTTTTACCTCAGCCTGTTTGACACACAAGTCTTGTGGATTTGGGCGCTCAGCACCTTTAGAAGGCAGGCTGCTGGAGCAAAAAGCACATCTGAAGGAATTTATGTTGATTTTGAAAGAGCAGACAACAACAAAGGAACCAAATCAGGAAAAAAAATAAGGCAACTCTGGCCAATATCAGCCACTAAATATAGCCTTCCACTTACCTCAATGCATCTAATTCTAAGATATGCATTTATGACTCCATCCATTTAGTTGAAAAGGGTAAGACCACACCAGGATAAGCAATGAAGAGTGGTGAAACACATAACTTAATGGCAGTGTATGGAAGCCACTACAAAAAAGCTAGGGGAGAATGAAACATTTTGTGGTGCAGCTGAGTAGCTGATTTCTGTACCCAATCCACCAATATTTTCCAAGCACAGACAGCTTTTCTTGAAATTAATATACAGAACACAAGTCCCCTTTCCCACAAAAAAACCTGACAGTTTAGTAAAAAGATGGAACTAACCAAGTAAATCTGACTGCATGGCATTTTAGGAAAAGAACAGAAATAGCTGCAGCTATTGAAAGTTATATACTGCTGAAATATTTTTGTGATTATGCTAAAAGTCAACCTGACTCCTTGAAAGAGCTCTTAAATGGTTACTGCTTCCTCAAATAAAAGCTACTTCATATGTGCTCTCCTTCTTTAAAAATACACTGAATATAGTTGCTGCAAAGTGTCAGATCTGTACCTCTCACTGTCCTTTTGAGACATTTGGAAAAGACATAGCTGACAAAGAGGAAATTAGTAAATCAGGAAATAATCCATAATAAATCAAAAAACAGTCAATGCAGTATTTTTTTTTGTTTCTGTTATCATTACATTGGGTGTAGTAAAGCAGAATTCTTTACTTTCCAATCACAATGCAGAGCCCTCTAAATCAGAAAGTCACATTCAATTTGGTTTATTTGCATGAATCTAATATCTTTAGCTGTCTTCCTCCACCCCTCCTCTCCTGAAATGATGAGTGTTTGAGGCTGAGATCCAGACACCTCAACCAGCTTTAATAACCCCTCTTTAGTTCCAGAAGAAAGGAAATGGTTTGTAATACCCTAAAGTCCCTTAAATACACTGAATATTTCTTTTCCTTCTGACTTCTGTCTCTGCAGATCAGCTCTAACCCAAAAGCTATGAGATCTGATAGAAGAGCTGGGCTGTACACATGCTAACAGGCCCTGCTAGAGGAAGAGGTTTAAAGCCCAGACTATTATCTGTTAGCCCATCTACTGCAAACACTGAGTTCTCATGTGCCTCACTTGACCAGATATGTTGCTGCAAAGTTTCAGATACTTCTTCAGGTCCCTCTGGCTTAGAGAGATTAGGTCAGACCACCATGAATCAGAAACATCACGGGCAGAGATGATGAGAAGTGCAAATAATCCTCATAATTAATGGGTAATGTAGATTTTTATTTGCATGTTCAGGGAAAAAACACATTAAGAACATAAAAGCACTTTCTGAAAAAGACAGAAATACTGAGAAATATGGTTGGTGCTACTCTACCAATCAATGCTACAGGAATGTTCACATAGAAGGCCAGTCTCGTGCATTGCAGAAATCAATATAGGATTGAGCACATGTTGAGTCAGATCATCAATAACTGTGAGATACTATTTTTATTTTTGTCACCCCCACCTAACACAGACAAGCAGTAGCTGAGAGAAGCAGTGTGAACCACTGCTTAAAATTCTCCCAACTAAACCAAGGGAGGGTCAATGCGAATTCCATGTTGTTGCTGGAATTCATTCCATGTCCAGATACTGCCAAACCAACCCAACTAGGGGTGACTCATCTGCAGGGTTTCAAAAAGTACTTCTGAAAGGCATGTGTCTTGCCTTTGGAATGCTCTGGATTACACCAATAGTATGTTATGCTCCAGCATGGGGGAAGAGGACATCCCTGACTCTTCCCTACAAAGATATTCCCAGTCTGCACTCTGCAATATTAACTGCATGCTCCATTTATTTCTTCACTACCTAAGGAAAGCACTGAGCATTCATTCCTTTGGCAGATGATATCATCCTCTCATTCCAATTTTGCTTCTGAGACAACAATTTTTGCTTGCATAGGAAAACAAATGAAAAAATTTGCCCAATCCCTCATTCTTCCCTGTTTTCCTATTTCTAATCTTGTGGTAAAGAGATGTATGATGAGCTACAGAGGGAAAAATCTGGCACTCACAGCTAAAATACTGTCACAGCACATAAAGCAGAAATATAAAAACCCAAAGAAGGGCAAAAATAAAACATGTAGAAGAAAAATAAAATATTCCATAGGAGGTGAGAGTAGAAGCCAGCAGGACTGTTTTATTTTAGAAAGCATCTGATAGAGCCCATGGTAGTACACATGAATTAATGAGTAAACATATCCACTTGGCTGATAGTAATTTTTCCTTTAATACATAATAACTAAAAGTGAACCCAGTATTTGTAGCAGAACACATTGTAGAGCTATGAAATTTACTACTACTTAAATTGTATTAATGAGCCAACAACTTCATATGACTTTAAATTGGGTAAGAATTTCATATTTACAGGATATACCACCCTTCACATTTAAGAACTGAAATCAAATGTTTTGCTGACTGGAGTTAGGCAAAAACATCCTTGCCAGCAGATTTTTACATCATTGTCTGTCATGGCTGATAGACAACTTTAGTGGAAGCCCCTTGGTTCTGGCAACTTTCAGCATTTCACATTCTCCTATGTTAGATTAAAAACAGTCTCAGAAAGAGGTAAAGAAAATGAAGAAATTCCATGGTCCTCATCTCAGTTAAATCTGGATAATGTATCAGGAAAGATAGGAAAGCTTTAAGGGTTCTAGCTTCAAGAATTTACCAAACGTGCACAATTGGTATCTGAAGTTCTCCCTGCTGCATCCAGCCAGCTCTTCAGCTGTCCATAGATGCTTCACAGATCTATCTCTATTGATGTTACCAGAACTCCTGAGGTGAAATTTCTTAGAAGTTTCTCAGAAATGGCTTTAAAAGCCTATTTATTGATTTGGCTTCTCAGAAGTGGTTTGCAAAAGCTCATCGACAGTCACACCTGAAATGAGTTTCTACTTCCTTGTGTCTTGCTCTCTGAGCCCCAAAAATCAAAAGGCAAAAGGGATATTAGTCAGTATCTGCAGGATTTATTGAGACCACTTTTTATAGCAAGTCTTTGGGAAGGAAAATAGAGGCCTATTGGGGAAATACAATCAAAGTACTGTGTTTGTCATATCTGGGCAACCTAGCTGTAACAGTAAGGTGTGTGTGTTCATCTCTAGCTGTTGGGCTGGACTGTTGTAAGGTCATGTATTTTGTGAAACAAAATTGGGCCTCTCTGTCAGAAGGTCCAGAGAAATAACTAAATCAGGACTGAATAAGGGAATGTTTCTCTAGCAAAATAGTAATATAAATGATATGGGGCTGACTAATAATACAGTCTGTTTCCACTAACAGAGAATAACATGATGATATATAGAACTGAAATCCAGACTCTGAGCTAAGATACTATTTTTTTTCTTATTTTCCATCTGACTCAGTTAGAACAAAACTTGTGTTCAAGAGACCAAGTTGCATACTTCTTGCTTTCCCATTTAATCACATGTGGGTATCCCCATCTGATTTAAAGATACACAGAAGATATTTTGCATCAAAAGCCCTATAATGGTGATCCAAAGACAGATCTAACTCATAATGGATTTACAATGCAAATTATCTATGGTCAGTTTGAAAATAAAATAAGTATTTCCCATGGGTAGAACTGATGTCCTTTAGCTGAAAGAGCATGAATCCAGGATAGATACACAAGCACAGTGTCATATGTGTCTCTCAATTCACAGGTTTTAAGGTTCCACTTCTAAAAAGGGGCACATCCAACAATGTGAGGACTAGACAGAAGCTCAGCCATGCCAAATTCCTGGCCACCGCTTTGTCCTTTTCTATATGTGCTTTTCTAATGGAGAGGTTAGCCTGTCTCATTGCTTTCAATTCAGTGAGTTATGCCTCCCCTGTTTAAGTGTATCTAGGTAGGAGTTTAATTAATTGAACAAACTGTTATGTCTTAAGTCAATCTTCCTTTGTGCTCAGAAGGGCTACCCCAAATCTACTCATTACCTTGCAAAATCGATCCAGTTTAAGGATTATCCTTCCCAGAAATGCCATCTCTTCTCTTGAAAAATTTGTTCAAAACATTACATCATAGATGTAATGTTTTGAACAAAACATGTACATCATAGAAGAATCTGAGCATGGGATCTGAGCTAAGATCTTAACCAGTCTGAAAGAACACACTGGCTGCTGAATACGATATCCAGGAAAATACAAGTCCTCATTTCAAAGGTAATACACACACACATACATATATATTTGTACATAAATCTGTATGGCATATTTGCAGGCCTAAACTCCCTGTGAAGTTGTTTTTCAGTACAGCAAATTAGAAAAATATGCCCAGAATTAAAGGTTACTTAATCGGGTTGAAGCAGCAACTTCAATTCCAGCAACTCCCTCCCACTATGTTACATCTGATAATGTACCCAAGTCCAAACACAAACTTAGTTCAAAAAGATGTTTGGTCCTCAAATGTAAAATGACACTTAGCTTACACAATTAGCCAGGTAATACATATCCTTCCAAGAGAAGCAATTTTTACCACAGAATTATCTGCATTTTACTAATCTCTGATTGTTAAGTTTTACTTGCTGAAACTTTTCCATATGGCTTTTTGAATACCACTGTCCTGTATTTAATTACCAGAGAGGGATATTAATGAAGAGGTTTGAAATTTGGCCCCAGCCCTGTTCCACAGTTTGGACAGTTTGATGGAGATAGAGCCAGTGAGCTGAACACTTCTGTCGATACAAGGCTGTGCCACTTCACACACCAAAGCTGTGGCAAAAGAGGACTAAACAGACATACAGAAATAAAACACTCAATTATTTTCAAATTGTCCATAAACTTCTAAACCAGCATAACTGTAAAGCAGCACTGAGTGAAGTGAAGCACTGTTTTGCTGACCTAAAGGACAAACAGGAATTAGGAATTGGTGGAGTAGCTCTTGCAATCGAGAGCATTTTGATCAAGCTGGAAGTCAGACACATGTCCAAAACTGTGAAGTTTACCACCCAATTTTAAAGGCAAACCACGATATTGAGCAGAACCAAGGCAAGCGTAGGCAGCTTGAGTGCAGAGGATGCGGGGAAGTGAACGTGGATGGGAAAGCATGTGTTACTGCCTGGATGAGGAAGTGGTACACCACAGTTACTTCATAAGTGCGAGGGATTTATGAACTAAATCTCCTAGGGACTGTTTTAAATAGACAAAGAACGACATGCAGCCCTGACAGGCTTTTGTTGGAGAAGGCTGGTTGCCTTCTAAAAACACTGGACTGTCACTTGTACTTTTACTGAAAGTGTCTATTTTTAACCTTAACATTTTCATATAAACAGTGGAGAGATGCACCATGTAGTAAACTCCTTTGTCTAGCATAAAATCAATGGCTTCCTCAGTCTTACCTGACAATGGAACACATATTCTGGTGTGGTTTTCTTGAACTTCATGTTCCATACCAAGGCTACCCCATCTGGCTCATGTGGAGCATCTTCATTATTGTTATAAGATGCAACCATCAATTCAGGGTACTAAAAAGGAAAAGAAAATAAGAATGAAATAAAATGGATGATGAAAAACCTACACAAAATCGTATGAGACAGAAATAATCTACACTAAATGTGCAATATCTGGTTTTAATTATTATACATGCTAGTTCAATCATACTATTCTGCTTCATTTCGGTTTTACATTTTATTCATCCCTAACATCCTTAAAACCCCTGACACTTGCTCTCTATCAGTTATTCTCAAGAGCAATGTTATTTTCTGCAGGTAATTTTTAAAAAAAGACAACTAACACAATATTTCTAAAGGGAATGAAAAGGAATGAAGAGGGAAAATTTGAAAGATTGAATAATTTTAACTGCATTTGCTTAACCATCTCTTCAGGGACAAACTGCTGTCTTCATTGATTTTGATAATAAAACACTACGACCATAGGTTTGACTTGCTTTTATTCTGAAATTCACTTTTTTTTTCAGCATTCCTGAAAACTGTTCTTTCTTATTTCATTATGCACTCTTACTCACTTATGCACAGAATCAACTTGAAAGCTCTTCTTGATGATTCAAATGGCAAACAAAACATTTTCTTCACAGAAGCTCAATTTTGCAAGATGCTGAGGTCATCTTGTAAAGCACAGGGTGACCTTGAACTCCACTGACTCAGTAAGACTGACGCAATGAGCACTCTAAAATCAGATCTACACTTTCTCATATACCCATTACCCACCGTTGTACAGGAGTAGATATGAAACACCCATATGTATTTGCTTTGTTTATATATACCTATCTGTATATAAATAATATCATACATGAAAAATCAGGATTTCACACTGTCTTGATGACCTTGCATCATGTTAAAACACCATAAGAAGTACTAATTTATTCACAAAACATCAATTACTTTCTGTCTACGTAATAACTCCCAGTTGTCCACTCTCACGTTTGATACTAGGCACCTCTGGTAACCTCTGTCCTTCCCTCTATAAATTTGCCTGTTTAGAGGGATAGGGCAGTGGACATTATAGCATGTCCAAAGGAAAGCATGTGGCTTCTGCAGATCAATGAGCCAGCAGCTCAGGTTCTGCAAGACCTACATTCTCCTCTTGTAAACCAGAAATGCTTTCCCTCAAAATTCTCAGTATCTGCAAATTATTGTCAATTTTTGTCTTTCCCAGGTAAATTCCTGCCAAACCATCCACCACTTTACAAGAGAACAGTGCAACTAATAGATGCAAAAGAAGCAGGATGAAGAAACTACCATCTGGGAGCTGTGAATTTGGTCCAAATGCACTTTAACAATAAAAAACCCCAAACCACCACCCTTTATATCATTACTATTTGGGTTGAACATCTCTGCTCCCAAAATCCATTTGGAAGAAATAATGCATACAGCTGTAACTTCTGCCACCAGCAGCTGTTACTTCCCACTTTCTGTACACTGCTATGGATAATGTATCAAAGAGCTGATGATTTTTCTATTCAAGCTCATTGCTCCAAATGAGCCTGGCCCCATGTGTGGAAGAACCAGCAATGACACATGGCCACCATAGCTTCCCTTTTCCCATCTGAAGGAAGCTCTGACTAGGTTTTACTTACATCCCTCCATACCCTAGCTGCTGGCACAGCTTGTAAGGACAATGTAGCACCCAATTCACTTGCATGGGATTTAGAGGATGCAGTAGACCAACCATGTCTTCTCCCCCATCAAGACCTGAGGGAGAGCTGAGGGTGGATTAATCCCACACCTGAGATACCACCTCTGTGGACACAGTTGTGCCAACCCTGCCCTCAACTGCTCTCATCCATCTCACCCCTCTCTTCTCCCACTCCTGCAAGAGAGCTTACAACCACTTCTGAACAGCAAGCTCAGCTTTGAACCTTTTCATCCCACACTGGCCCATGTCCAAGCAAACAGAGTGTGCAGCAGGCTCCTGACAGGGCATCACGTTTTGGCCGAACAGGTTGGGTACCATTCACACGAGTGGCTAAGCCTGCAGTCAGGAGGGGCAGGCAGAAGCAACAAGCCCTCCTGCCAGCATGACTGCAACCAGCTAGGGTGTGTGACCTGGTCCAAAGTACCAGTTCTGAATCACTCTGGGGCTGGCTCATGCTCCTGGAAGTTTAGTGAGCATGGTTAACAGCACGTCTGGCCATAAACAAACACTGACTGCTTTGCAACCAGTTTATGTATCTGACTGGAAACAAAGTTTAAAGTTTACATAGATGCTGGAGTCATACCTAGCTGGGTAACACCATTATGAGGCTTTTTGACTCTTAAAAAAAACAGAACTAAATGCAGCACCCTAAATCCTCTCTGGCACCGCACAATCCAGTGCTCCACTCAATCAAGTTTCAGTCCTCACCAGGTGCCCAGATGTTCCACAACCAAAAACAACATGAAAATGGTGCTGTGCAAAACCTCATTCAAGGCTGTTGCCCGAGAGTTGAGAAAGACACATGGCTATCCCCAAGACCATGGTTTTCTTGGCTTTTAGGTCATCTAAGTCAGCTCCCCTCCCATAGCCAGAGTAAGGTGATATCATTCTTTGTGTTTACTCTCACTGTGTTGGGCCTTTCCCTAAGATTCCTAAGCACCTAAGCCATTTTCCTGCTGCTCTGTGAAAGAATCAAGGGGCTAGAGGGTTAACTTGAACGGTATGAATGATCCCACATGTCTGAGACCATGTTGTACATGTGACTGGGAACAGAATAACTTGTTTAATCAATGCATCAATGTCCTTTGTTTGATTAAGCTTCTATTTGTCTCCAGGCTGTTTCGCAGCAGCAGTTTTATCGCAGAAAATTGAGCAATGTGTTCTGCAGTTCCCATGATTATTCAAGTTATTCTTTGGCACAGTGGACACTGTCATGTCCTGGAGCATGTGTGAGCAGCAGAGCTAGTGGTTAGGTGAAATACCTCCGTCTGGCTCCAGCTCCTGTCCCATGGATACAACTCAAAGGGGGAAAGCGAGGAGGCAAGTCCATACTCCCAAGCTACTGTAGGGCAGCATGCAGAAGCCCCCCACACAGAGGAGCCCCTGCTGGGGTGCCAGGGAGCTGAGCATGAGGAGTTAACAAAGAGGAAGGCAGGAGGGGCCACCCTGGAACAAAGAGGTGGGAAGCAGAACATGCCTTCAAGCCCCAGGGGCTGAACAATTACACTTGGCAGTGCTCTTCTGAGGCGGCTTTTTTTCTTGCTGCCCTGGGAATACAGTAAGAGCTGCCTGTTAGGAAAATATCAGATAAGAATTCCATGTAATTTCCAGCCCCTGAACAAGTGAACAACCTAAGATAAGTGTTTCCTCAGGCTTATATTTGATTTCTGTGGAAATCCATATGTGCTTAAAGGCCACCCACATCACAATACTGCATACCTGTTGCTAGGCTGATATTTTGTATGAAAGCAAAGGTATAAATCCTTCATTTCACACACGGGGTGCAAGCTGGCTATTACAAGAAGCCTCTCTGCAGCTGGCTGTGCACCACCTGGACCTCCTCTGTCTACCAGCCATGCTCACTGGGACCCCCTGACCCTTCTCCTCTCTGCTGCCTCCACACCCTATGTGCAGTCAGCTGCCACCTTGCCTGGGAAGTACCCAGAGGGATGGAAGCAGCTCTGCTGCAGTTTCAGGGAGAAAGAGAGAAGCACGGATTCCAGTCCCTGTGCTCCTTACCCACTGCCTCTCTCCAGCCTGCACCCACCATTTATGTACTTGACCTCGAGTGCTTGCTCTGTTCATGTACACATCTAATGTGGGGCAGGAAGAGCTGCTCCTTCTAAGATTAGGCAAAGCTTTCTCTTAACACTGACCTGAGTTACATCTATAGCACCTTTGCTGCCCACACCAGGCTGCCCCAGGTCTCTGGAGACCCTGTGGTATGCCTGAGGCGGGGTTCCGGGCCAAGTGGGCAGACTGGCTTGCGCTCGCATTTTTTAACTCTATGTCCTCTTGGAGCAGTTTTGTTGCATCTGTATTGTGGATTTAGGAGCAGAGTCTCCTTGGTTCTCTCCACAGGAAAACCAGATGCTTTGCTCCAGGCCAGAACCTAGGAACAGGCTAACAGTGATGAAACAGGAAAAGGGGAGCTGGAGTAAAACCAGAACCAAATTAATTTAACACGACCTGTGATGACGTCTGTGTGTGCTAATCCCAGCTTTCCAATAGAGTAACTAATTAACCTGGTTTCTGTACTTTGCTGATGTGATTGTATTGGATTTGGAGAGTTTAAGCAGGTATATCATCAGTTTTTTTCTGCAATGACAATGCTCTGCAGTGCACAGAAACTGGGTACATTTCAGGCACGCTGCTTTAGCATGCCCCAGGGCAGCTGCAGCCTCTTCTTCCATCACTTGAAGAGAGGACCCAGCAGTTTTTGAAAGACCTCTTTTCAATCTTTTCAAATGGTTCAGATACTTTCACATTTTTATTTTTAGTATATTAGAATAATTAATTTTCTCACCATTACTTTTTAAATTTTATATATTACCATGTATAGTTATGCATATTTGGTAAATTATTTTTAGTTAGTTTAATTTTAAACCTTTTGCCCTAAAAAAAGTTTCCATGGCCTGAAGTAGTGAAAGGGGCAGGAAAAGTAAAGACTTCATCTTGGTAGGTTTGTTAACTTAGGGTTTTAACACAACACCCGATTCTGAAGACCAAGTAGCATATAAAAAAAAAAAAAAGACAGCTTTATTATTGTCCACCACTCTTCTTTACAGAGAAATGTGCTTTCACTCACACAAGGCAAGGCACTGCTGTTATCTCAAAAATAACATCCTGCTCTGCATAAGGAAAAGCAAACAGAGGCTGCCCATAAGTTTTATAAGGAGAAGGGGACGTGATATGGAAATATGCCTCCCAACTTCACATCTTACCTGAAGAGACCAATCCATGCAGGTGACCACACGATGCTTTGACCAGTGCTCATCATAAAACTGACGGTTAAAGGAAAGGTTGGCTCCTGCTTGAACATCTCTGTGTGAATTCAAACAGAGGGATACATTTTCAAGTACCAGGCTTCAAATGCTGTGAAAAGCAGTGCAAAAGTTTTTGACTACTCCTCAGATCTCTGCTCAGCCTGGGGAAGTCTGCCACCTTGATTTAATTGCTCTCACTGACTGTCTGGTTGAAAATGATGCAACAAGGAACACATTATAGATCTGTTTCACAAAACCACATTTCTTAATTTCTCACTGCCTGCCTGACTCTCGTGGGTCACTCTGAGGCAACTCTGCCCTCTTTGTCTCTCAGGATTAACCCAGCCCTGGCATTCAGGTCCCCCTTTTCCGAACCTTCACCTCCGAGCTATAACCAAACCTCTCTTGCTTTTGACTCCCAAAATCTTAAAGGCACAGCACTTCCTCCCAGAGATGGAGACAGCAGATGCTGTGTGACACTGTAAGGACAGGCTGAAGCTCAGTGCTGGTCCAACACTGCCACACTGATGCACTCAGCTGGTCCATAGGGATGGTGTTCTGGGTTAACCTCCAGTAACTTCAGTGCAATGCAGCTCCTGATTTGCCATAAAGCCTCAACAGATAAACAGCTGTTGCAGCCTAAATTTTTCCTCTCCAACTAACAAGTTTTACTGCTTTGCTCCCATATCAATTGCTGAAAACAAAACTTGTCACTTCTCGTCTTAGTTGTTTAGATTGCAAATGCTTTGGGAGATCACAATTTTCATCCCCACAATGCAGGGTAAGGTGGGATCCATTACAGACCTGAGGCAGTAGCAGAAGATAAAAAACACCAGTTTGAATCTGTAAAAATATCATAAGCACACACACATACACCGCTGGAATGTGCACATTTACATGTACATGTGTACACACACATTTATCTATTTCAGTTATTTGTTCAGAATTTTAAATTTCACCCTAAAAATGAAACAAAAAATTAAACCAGCTGAATAATATGTCAAATTTTAAAAAATCCCTAAACCCCAGATCAGTAAAGCACAAAAGCTATTTTACAATATAATTTCAGATGACAAAGTGACCCAGGTCTTCATAGAGAAATTTTGAGCTTTTCTTAACTATAAAAATGTTAGATTTTGCTTAAAGTTAAGGCTTCCTGTTACTGGAATTATCTTTATAAAACTTATTTTACAAAACCAAAATAAAACCCAAACTGACCCATCTTTCTCTTCTACATCTCTGCCACTATAGTCAAAGAAGATGTCTGAATCTTCAGCCAAAGCTCGCTCAATTACACGTATTGTGCGGTCAAAAAATATCAGGAATTCTTCTGAATGGAGAACTTGTTGCTTTTCTTCTTCTGTCAGTTCTCTAGGAGGAGCTTGGAAAATGAAAAGATATAGTTAGGAGTATGACATTTCACCCCTTTCCCAATGAATCAACATCTTCAGCTGGTTTCTTTTGATATGAAAGCTTGCTGTAGCAGTGTAAGGAGAAAAATCAAAGCTTTACTCTTAAAATCATGACTAAGAAGTTTTTAACATGTCTAAACATACTCCTGTATATTCCCAGAATGTAGCCTTTACATAGACGAGATCCTATATCTTAAGTATTTATTATTCTGAAATGGAAGATACTTAAACCCCCCAAATTAAATAAACTCAACGTTCCTATTTCAGGAAATGGCCATGACTGACGTTTAGGCAATACCTGACTGGAAAAAGCAGAACACTTATGCAACAGAGGACCTGTCAGAGGAGCTGAAGATAAAATAATCTTCTTAATTTATGGTGCAGTTCTTTATATTAAAAGGGCTCACATAATCTCTCCCTTCACTTCTTCCAATTTCTACTTGGTGTCACTGATAAATTCTGTCTTTGCTTCAGAGCTTTTGTGAAGTAATGAAGTGAATAACCAAAGATATTCTCTGAGGCAGCAAAACTGAAAGCAGCCAGCCAATGCCAGTTTCTTTGAGGCAGTGTTATTCCTTTCAGAGGAACCCTAAGATCCAGAGCAACAAATGTCACTGAGCTATGGGCAAAGCTGCCCTGGCAGCGGGGTAGGGGCTGTCTTGGGCAGCAGTAAGAATAGCATGTCCCCCACAAGATGAAGTTGATTCTTTGCATGTACACCGAGATGCTAAACCTTTACTTTCAATTTTTCCAGTTTGGCCCTTCATTTGAAAAATACCGTGTTTATAGAATGCACCAATGCAACATCTCCATCGGTTTGATGACCTGTTGGTAAATTATAACTCAAATGTGAGAATCAGGGGAAATGAAAGTTGACATGCTGCTGTTACTACAGTACAAAATTCTGTTCTCAATTACACTATCAGGGTCATACTGATATTGTGGCAATATTGTATATCGCTGATGCATTTGCCCACATGTGCTTTTGAATCACCCTTTTGGTTATATTTCAGAATTACCTGTATTTCAAGAAATGACATTACTATCTTTACAGCTACTCCAAACCAACCTTGCACCTAGCCTAAATTCCCAGCACGAAAAGCTCTGTTGACAGAGAATTTTATTCGAAATTTATAATTAGGAACACAAACAGCATATCATAAACAGATTTATTGCAAAATTACAGACTCCTACGTAAGAGTTTAACAGGCGACCAAAGGTCTCCTGCATTTGGCTTTACACTGCAGATTTGAGGTGTTTACCTGGGAAAATGACCTTGCAGTCTCCCTAGGCCACACTGGGTTAAAACATCAGCAGCCAAAAAAGGGAATTCAGCAGTTCAGAGAACACCCATTATACAGCAAAGTTGAACTCCCAGCCCTGTCATACACATCTCAATGTTTAATTAAACAGTGAGTGACACAGTTTCAAGCTGCAGCTCAAAATGATTTTCTAGTTTCTGTGCCATGCCATACAGTTGCTTTCAGTGATCAGGGAGACGTGGCCCTTGCTCTCTGTCTGATTTTCCTGTGCTTCACACTGGATTCATGCTCTCCAGTGCCCAATAACAGCGACACGACCAGCCCCCAGGGCAGGAAGGGATGGAAGGGCACAGCAGCAGGCAGGAGGAGTGACATGGTCATCACTCCTGCAGCACTCAGCTCCCCCTGTTTTTGGCATACCTGCTTTCAGAGCGGCTGTGGTTGGGAGAGGCTGCTATCACTCTGCCTCAAATTTGCCTCAAGTGGTCAAAGCCTTAGTTCTGAAAGACAAAATCTCTGCACCACACCTGAGCTAAACAGAGAGGGTGGGAGAAATGCAGAAGGTGGAGGAGCAATTTGGCCCTCAGGAGACAGAGCAGCTAAGAAGTCACAGAAGTTAGCCTTTGATGATCTCCTATGGCCTTGGCCCTATGTTTCCTACCAGCAGGTTAGTGGTCCCTGTGGAGCTCCACACATCCAGAGAATATCTGCATCCTCCCACACGGTCCCCCTGAGTAGCAGAGCAACAATTACCAAGGCAGGAGCACGATTTGCCCCCGAGTGCTTTCCACAGAAGCAAAGCATGTGGAAGAAAAAGAATGACTAGCAAAAAGTACAGCTTGACCTATTGCAGCATCCACTGCTAAACAGTAATTGGCACTGAGGGGACTCATCTGGCAAGGAAGGCTGTAATGAGGCAATATCCCATCGTCACCACTAAAGCATTGCTTTCTGAGAATCAAAGACAACAAGCATGACAATGCAGCAAAATGGCATAAAGAGGGGGAAAATAACTGCAAAGGCAACTGGAAAACTCATTTTGAACTGCTCCAAATGGTAAAAATTATTTGCTAAATCAAATCCTCTCTACAGCTTGGAATATAAATTTATTACTCGGCCATTTGCTGACTATAACTGCAAAGAAAATACAACCCCAAATCAATAGAAATGGAAAAGGCAAAAAATAAACAACTTGGGAGCTGTGGAGTGCTCACAAGCAATGGAAGCACACATGATTGTAGCTCTACCTCAGCAAAATCTCCTTTGCAGTTAGCAATGATCTGTGGGAGGCCAGCAGTCTATTAAACCATCAGGAACACCTTGGCTGAAGTTTTTAGGGCATAAATCAGCTTACCTCATTCATCTGACTGACACACCAGATGCCCCCTGGCGATATTAAGCTTCATATTTTAGCCTTATTTTCTTCTTTCATTCGGCTGCCTCTGAAGTTTTATTTGAGGCAATCTCTTCTTACAAGAATGTTAACATCATTACTTTTTCCAGTGTAAAACATTGCTATAACTAACTACTGTAAATACATGAAGTATAAGCAAAAAACCCCAAACAGACAGGTTTGTTCTTTCAAATACGGTGGTTTTCTAACCATTTATCTTTCAGAGCCATTTCCATTTTCTTCTTGTTCCTTCTCCCTGTCCATTACCTCAAATAAAATAAAAAGAATCTATGTAATTTTCTGCAATTTTTCTTCCAATCTGGGAGCTTACAGTGACTTTGATCTCAGTTTTCAAGAGACACAGACTCTCTTCAAGGAAAACGGAGAAACTTAAGTAGCTGATCAAAGTGGTTTTTTGTTTTGTTTTGTCACAGAGACCTATGTGATGTGACAATATTTTCAGAAATTCCCTGCAAGAATACAGCATATGTCATCAAGTATCTGCTCTCCCTGGCATAAAAACCAAACAAACCACATCTAACCTTCTGTGCTGAACAAAGCTCAGTGCAGTGTGTAGTTTACCAGTGCTAAAAGTTACGTGCTTATTGCCTGGAGAGCAATGAAAACTCCTGCAAAGGAAGCTCCATAGTTTGCTGTTGTTTCAACACCACAGCTTCCTCATGAACTGCTGTGCCTGTGCTCCGATCCCAGCTGGAGGAGCTGGACCCACCTGTGGCCCTGCACAGCTGGTGGCAGCAGGACCCACGGTGCAGCCACCAAGTCCTGCCTAACAGGAGCAGCAGGCATCCCGTGTGTCCAGGAGCAACGCGCTGAGACATGGCTGGGATCCCGCTCCCACCAGCAGCCTGCCCTCCACGTGGCTCTGGGGCTATGCTGTCAACAACATGTATCAAACCCTGTATAATGCTGTACAAAATAACATGGAATTTACATTTAAAATTAAATTGCTGTACAGAGCAAAATATGCACAGAGAACACCGCAGGCAAAGAAATTGTGAGGTGTATCTGTAATGAAAGATATTATACATTTGGGCTTGACCTGGAAGGTCTAGGATGTGAAACAATAATTGAACATGATGTGAAAACAACCAATTTATTCAAGACTTATTTACAAAAATTAGGAACATTTTAGCATTTCATGTGACTTAACATAATCCTCAGAAATACCATATTTCACATCAGGTCCTTTGTCCATAAATTCCTTTGGACAAAACAGAAAGAAACAAAAAATTATATTAAAACATCTTCTTGAATCTTTAATAAAATTGCTGGAGACTTGTTCTTATTCAGCAGAAGCATGTTTGTAGTAAATTCAACATAAATAGGTGGGATAACAGTGCAGGATCAATTTTGCAAATATTCAAGTACCAGGATTTGAGTCTTCTCCCAAGGGAGTTAAAAAACCATTAAAAATATTTTTAAAAAACCAAAACTCCACATTTAAATAAATATAAAAAAGATTCTCCTGGAATCTCAGAAATTCTAAAAACCTGACAAGAGAAATGAAGTCCATTAAAGGGAAAAAAAAAAAGAAACCAAACCAGAAGAAAAAGACCAAAAGGAGTAAGTGAACAAAAGAAAGGGCAAACTAATAAAAACAGTAAAGCAGGAAGCAGCCTTGTTATCAACCCAGAGATATAATGAGAGACAGAAGGAGATTATTAGAACCCCTTTAAGAGCTGTATTATTTCTTTCAGCATCTATTTAAATCCATGTAAACTTTAGATGTGCTGACGAGGGAGGATGGCTGAAAGGTACAGGGTGAATACTGCGAGGTGTAAAGCGGCTCTCAGCAGCTTTCAGTCCTTGCCTGCTGATACCTTGTGATCCTCCTGTTTTTCTAGTGCTTTGCAATCATGTCAGGCTTGATATATGCCATATCCTGCTTTGCTGTGTGCCATACCATGGCTTGTTATGTATCATGTGTTTGTTGTGCTGGCAAGCCTCTTCATGGCATAACCGCCGAACACAAAAAGGAACATTTCAAGCCTTATTCAGGGATTTTTTGATTCTGAAGTAGCAAGTTGCAGAGCCTGAAATTTGAATCTGTGCCAGGCAGGGCTGTTCCCACTGTCTGTGCTTCTCCAGGGGCCATGCTGGACACCATTCCTGAGCATGCCTGAGCTGGCTGTAAGGATGGGTTGGCACACCTGAACTCACTGTGGTGTTGGTGGCAGTGAAACAGTGGCATTTCTGGTCATGACAAAACTCACCACAACCTGTATTGCTTTTCCAATAGTGATGCCTGAGCTGTCGAGAGTGAAACCATCCCCACCAGCCCAGCTTGCTCTGTGGACACCTGAGCCCCATGCACAGGGCCAGGGCAAGAGTGGGGCACAGCAGGTGTTTGGAGCTGCAGATCCCAGCCTTTCCCATCACAGCCTTTCATGCAAGTTTCTGTGGGTATGCCTATGGCTTCAGATAAATGCAGGTTGAGGCCCACTTTCAAGACCTAGCCCGTTCCGTTGTTCATGTGGTTTCTACTGACACAAAGAGGAGCCTTAGGTGGAGCTCCAGAGCTCTCTGGTGGTGGAAAACCCCATACCACTTGATGCCACAGTCTGGGACCAGTCTCTTGTTTATGTGGTCAGGAGAGGCTGGGAACAGGCAGAACCCAGCCCAGTTCACCGTCAGGTATCCCAACTTGGTTCTTCCAAAACCAATGGAGAGAACATGCACCCAAGACACGGGTGTCAAGAGGCAGCCCCATGGAAGAGGCACAAGGTCGTCCCAAGGCTTCATACACTTCAAAGGGTCAACAAGTCAGTTCTTCATCTCCCACTCCACTTCGGGGGGCTGAAGCTGTTCCTCTGCCCTTCGCACCTCCATGGCAGTGAAGGTCTGCAAGGTTGATAACAAGCTGTGCCAGACAGGCTGCCCCAGTGCAGGTGCACTGTGTGCCTTACAGTGATGCTGAGACATGTTCAGAACCAGGGTCAGACCCTGCCAACACCCATGACTGCTGAATAATCCCACCAAACCCCATAGAGGAACTCTGGGGTGTGCGGGGGGAAGACGAGGAAATTAAGCATGCAATAAATGTCTGTAGAATTAAATTGAACTACCTATAAACCACGTAGAAAAAAAAAATCACATTTCCTCTTAAAATACCAATTTAAAAATAGAGCACTCTTGTCCTGTTGGCTTGGAGAGGGGGAGACTAAACAGACTGGATCCAACCTTTAGTTTTTATCCCGACCTATTTTTGAGTTTTATTCATGAAAAAATGGTCTGCCTTTCTCTCCCTGCACTTCTTTCTCCCATGGATTTTTTCTTAACACTCCTATAACTCAAAAAAGGCCACGCTGATTTTTTTTAATCTGTTAAAAAATGTGCTCCCTGAGCTGAAACCAAATTTCAGCCCAGAGCAAATTTTTACGGCTGGGTTATAAATCCCTGAAAAACAGGATTCATAATGGAAGTGCTGACACAGCCTTAACTACTATATAGCAGTGTGAATGGCGCCACTATAATGTCTATTAGAGATTCTTTAAAAAGTTTGCAAAATATTGTCTTGCCTTGCAGAGAAAAAGAAGCCAGAGTACTTAATGCCAACATAAACATGCTTTTAACCCATTATGTGCTAATTTGCAGAAAAGCTATTAATTCTGAGTAGGCACACAGAGTGCAGCGCCGACAGGAAATGTTCTTCTAAACTCCTGTTTGACTTGTAACATGGTTTTAATCACTTCCATGAAATACAAACGATGGCTTCAAACTCTGAATGTTGCTCAGAACATGAGAAGGGTGATTACAACAGAGAGGAAAATGGGATTTTGTAGGCAAAAGGACTAAAGCCAACAGGGAGAGAATGACACCAAACACCAAGAAATGGGATTCCGCTCCATGTCAGTTTGGGGACGATGGCTTCATTTGCTTCACAGCATTTAATGCCTGTCACCAGCATGCCACTATTTTATCCATCTCAACACATACGACAGGTCAAGTTCACTTTCTATCAGGCAGTGAGCATGTTTTCTTCTTCCTTGAACCCATTCAAATGTTAGCACCTCACAAAGCCGGTTCTGCTAAAGCACGCTGTGCCTTGCTTTTACAGCCTGCATTCTGTGTGCCTGAGACCAGTGCTAAACCAGCCCCGATGATCTACTGCTCCTGAGGGTCTGCTAAGCAGGGAAGGGGAGCACTGCCCTCTGACTAAAACACAGCAAAGAAATAAAAGATGTTGGCAGTGGTGGTTGGTGAGCAAAGTATGTAAAAGGCTAACTTGAGAGCCCATAAAAAAAAGTGAAATAAATCAGTTCAGGGTTGTATTTTGATTTTTTTTCTTCTCTTCTTGCAGGACTTTGTGCTTTCTCCCCATGTATAAGCATTAGCATCACTTTTCTGTGAGAATAAATGGGTGTGAGATAAGCTGTAAGTTGAATACTACAGGTAATTCAGCAACTCAGAACAGTGCTTATGCACGGGGTGCACTGGTAGAGGTTTTTATGGCTTTCTGTTGCCATTATTAAAAAAGACACTATGTTAGTATGCATGGCTACAAAAGCCCATATGCAAGCTGACCGCACAGTTTTGGAAAGAAGGGCAATTTTCGTGAAAAATGAAGTTTTTCTGTTGCCACATTTCTTGCTCATGTCCTTAGTTCTGCCTTTGCCCACCTGCCTGACTCCTGTTCCTGCTGTCCCCACTGCTCCCTTCTGCCCATGGTGTTACTGGCTGGGGCCAATGGGAGAAGCAGAACAACGATGAACAAGAAGACAGTTTCTCTGTATATATTTCTACAAGGACCTAAACGAGCAATGAACACTGCAGGACTTATGGCATGGGTGATTTCCATGATGCTCTTACGAGGGAAGAAAGATCAATTGGTAATCAAAATGGTGTGGCTGGTACTGCAACTCACTTCAGTGGGTGAGGACAGCAAATGTGGGCACTGTGTACCAGAGTCATTTTTTTGGATACTGAGGAAAAGATACCAATCTCCCATGGATGAGGAACAGGCATCTGCTGCTGTATTCCCTTTTAAAGATTTAATGGGCTTCCTTGTAAAATGATTCCATATTTTTTCCCCAGTGAGATTATCTTGGGAAAAACCAAGCTCACAGAATTATCTTGGTAATGATCACCACAGCAAGAAATTACTTAGGCCCCTACCTGAAGAAGTAAACTACCTTTGAAGAGGCTACACAGAATTTTGAGCAGTCCTGGCAATACAAAGTAAGAAATGCTGGAGAAGACACTCATTTCCTTCCACCCTGGAGCTGCTGCTATTCCAGTTCTTTTTTCCTATTCAACACAGGGGGAGCACTGACTGTTGAAAGCATTGATACATTAGAATAGCCAATACTCTTGTAAATTTCTAGATGAGGAAGACCAAATTTCACATCCTCTTTGTAATTTGAAAGCTAGGACAGATCCCAGAAAAGGCAAAGAGACACCAAGCATATCTACCACATCCAGTGCTGACATGCATGACTTAAGCAAGTGTCTCTTGTCTGCACTAGAAGCAAGTAGTAACCTAAATTTTTGTAACCATGCAGAACATCTCAATACAGAGATGAGGCAGTTCCCGCAAAATGTTTTGATTTTGACAGATAGCCTTTTTCAAGTGAAATTATTTTCTTCTGGAAGATTCCTGACCATCACTAGGTTTAAGTTCGCTCCTCTCAAGCAGGCAGACAGTTCTGAGCTCCAAGTACCTTTGAGGACCAACAAATTTCATAGAGCTGCTGGAATGCCTGGCATTCCCATTTTAAATCTTTCACGTAAGCAGGGTATTTGAGCCAGAGGACAAATTAATACCAGTACTGGGATCCAAGAATCTATACTTCATTTTCAAATTATAAGGACATGTAGCTTTTTCTAAACAGCTCAAGTGTCATGTATTTCACAATCTTCTCAGGCCTACCAGCTGGGTCACTGGGATACAATTTTCTGCTTTTATGCTACTCGTATGGTTTTGAATCCGTGAAGCTGGTGACTGTTTCAATTTCAGTGTTCTCAATAATGGAAACTACTTATGAGAGTAACTACTGGCAAGATCCAGTCCTTGAAACATCTAACATCATGCTTTTCATTCTTTAAAGTACCTTCTTTCACTTCCTGCTTCTGGTCCTGATTTTCTGTCTCTAAGTCATCCTGTGCTTTTGGCTCCACCATCTCTTCATCATCTTCATCCTCTAAAAAAAAAAAGGAAGAAAAAGATTTGTGAGATTCTCCTCTTTAAGGGGCCTGGAAATTGCATGACTTCCTTACAATTATGAACTGGTAGTAAACCCAGGTAAAGCAAAGTGTCTAATACATGGAACATCTACATTTAAGCTCAGAGTGACAGTCTCAGACATTTCCCCCCAGACTGCAAGACAATCTCGCACGGGGCACCTGCCACTTCTGCTCCCCCTAACTTCCCATCTCAGATGTCAATTGAATATCTCCCTGACCTAGGATATGACTTCTTGGATGGCAAGAGGATAGATAAAAACATGTTTCAGCCTGGCAGCTATTCCACAGCTGGGACACCTGCTATCCAGACAACTCATTTCCAATTCAATTCTCACCAGATTAATTTGTGTTTTGACCTACAGGAATAGGTTAAACAGAAATGTGACCTCAGGTCAGATGCCACTAGCAAGGAAACAAGCATGGCACAGTTCTGAAAAGTCATCACCATCAACTGGGGGAACACAGCAACCAAAAGTGGCATTTGGAGCTTAGGAACCATTCTTGCATTAATATGAATTTAATGAACACTAAAATTTGAAACATGTCAGTTACTACTGCCAGATGTTTTAATGACCTTTCCTGACCTATGCAAAAGCATCTCTCCCTCCCCCTCTCTCCCCACACCCACATGTTCTCATTTTAAGGGAAAACCATTCATTGTTGATGTTTCTCTGAAGTTACAAGGGTTCTAATTGCCCAGACCAAAACATAATACAAGCAGAGCTGGAAAGACAGTGATGCACCAAAACGGCTCGAAGTCTACCCAGCCCTCATGACTTGTTACCAGTTACAGCACTGTGATCCATTTTCCCTGTGCCCAGGGCTGGCACCCAACCCACTCACATTCTTGAGAGGATCAAGACACACAGCTTTCTAGATTCTGTGAACTACAAGGACTTAGAATAGAACTTGTCCTAAAAGTATTTAACAATTAGGATGAGTAAATCCATGGGCTATGGAGGAATTCTGTTGCACTTATTTTGGAGCTTGACATGCCACCTTGGCATAGCAAGGCATAGCAAGCACCACTGGTGCCCTGTATTGGTCCATGGCATGAGAGAGCACATGTTGTCCTGGCCTGGGGCATTCAACCATCAGAAAAACACCGTAGTTCCTCTGGGGCTTTCTGAGCAACCTGCTGTCACCATTCAGTTCCTCATGTCATGGTGCTTCTCCAGGCACACTTCCTGCTCTAACCTGCCATGTTAATGGGGGAAACATATCATTATTCTCCAGCTGGTTGGTTGCTGGAGCCTTCTCCTGTGAAGGCTGGCTGCAATCAGTCCAGGCTTCTTGTGAGATGGTAGTGCTGACAGGTTGCATTCAATCAAGAGGAACATGCAGCTGAAGTTTGTTTTCAGTAATGTAATAGACACCATACCATTCCTACCCCTAAGCCTTATCCCAGAAGCCCAGAGGGGACATGTTGCTAGCTGCCACATTGATGCCTTAGGTGAAACCTCAGAGTTACACACTAAGCAGTACAGAATTTTGAAAAATATAAAAGTTAAAACCTAAGGCATCAATATGGGCCATTAACTTAAGAGTTGGACTTGATGATCTTTGTGGGTCTCTTCCAACACAGAATATTCTGTGACTCTGTGATTCTGTGGTATCTTGGCTGGAGATCATGGCCTAGCCACATACTGTAAGGCAGTGTCTCAGCATGGACAGATATGTTTTTCCCTACTGGAAAAATGAGGAAATTTTGGCATGAAATCTGCCATCACTCCCCTTACCGCTGGTGACTGCAGTGGGGAGAAAGGGAAAGCTCATCTCCCCAGCCACCAGGGAGGAGGGATAGCCATGTGCTTCACAAGCTGGAAAGGGAGGAGAAATCCATCATGGATTTCCAGAATCAAAAGCACTACTAACAAATGCCACTCCATTATCAGGCATTTTTCAGACCATGGAACTTGAAGTGGAAAAACAGAAGCATGATGCCTCCCTTTGGTGCCTACGTTTCCCTAGGTACCCTACACAGAAGGACTAAAGAAGAACTTCTAGACAGCAAGCCAGGGCAGTTCAGTTTGGCAGGATAAACACATTGCTCTGTCCCCTGCCTGAAAGACAGATAACATCCAACACAGTCAGCAGAGACTCAGCAAGAAGAGCTCTCCTGCTGTACACACACAGGAGGGGTAAGAAAAGCTCCTTCTGCCACTGGTGCTAATGGAAATGGGGATGTATGGAAGAGAGAGGCACTCCCAGCCTCAAAGAATGGGTGAGAAGTGTGAGTGCCTGGTGCAGCTGGGAGGGAACACCCTGCTAACCTCAAGTACCATGCACACACAGATAGGATCACGACGGTGCACAGATATTTACACACAGACACACTCAGGGCAGATACCAATAAAACCAGCTCCCACAGAAGTTTTGTGAGTCTTGCATTATAAGTTTTCATTACCTAAAGCACCAGCTCATGGAACCAGCTGTTTACACATGGATTTCAGCTTCCATTTTTAACCTGTTTCCAACCTGCCAGATTGTGCAACAAAGTTTCAGAAGGTGAAGGGTTTGAGAAAATTTCCTGGCAGCAAACAAAAACTAAACCAATATGCACCTGATTTTTAAGGCTTCTTGCAATGCTTTTTTAATGCTTCACTTCCAATTTAGTAATGGACAGGGATGATGTAGCAAATTTAGAACCTGAGATTTAGTAGCAGGTTTTCAGATTGAAGGGAAGCAAATTTATCCCTGTTCTCCAGAAGTCCTTGATCCCCCTGATTTTGGGCATCAAATTATTTGCTTGCCTATAGCCCTTTCTTGCTTCTAATGCAGAGTTGGGATGAATGGAAGTAAGTAAAGGTTATTAAAACACATGCCATGCCTTCTTCCAAGGGCACAAACATCAATAAATTAGTTTCACTGAGAAAGCAGTGCAAGAATTTTTAGCAGATCAGACAGTTTAGGTGTCCTTATTTATTTAGAGAGAAATGCATACACATACACAGAGAAACTCAGCTGAATGAATGATAGGGTTCTGAGCCAAATGCTAAAATGTCAGCAAATGCCAGAATTTGGATTGCCTGGGCACGATTAGCTCCTTTCCCCTCCCCACGTATAGGCATGATGACATAATTTTGGAATTTCCTCCCTCTTGAGTGGTTGGCTTCATTTTCTGGGTGCTCAACAAGAGACACCTGGGGCATGAAATGCAGAAGTGCTGAGAGCTGAAGTCAGCTGGCCCTGTGCTTTGAGTGGAGAAAGTCTTAGGGAAATTCTACACATGCAAAGGCTTTCACAGCTCACTGAAAGTTATCATTCTGACATTTTTGTTCTTTCTCCCCCTGTGCTTAAGTGCTTTTGCAAGTAAAAAACCCTGGATTTTTACCCTGCATAGATGTTTTGCAGAGATATGTTCATCAGGATTTGTGGCATATTAAGATGCTGTTGGGGAAGCAACAGCAAAACTGAACCTTGGAAATGGATTAATGCTTTTTCTGTGTTCAGTGTAATACTTTGATCATGTGCAGTAACATGAGATCTGAGGCCAGAGCACTGAATGGAATAAGATAAAAGCCAGGAAGGTTAAAAAGCTGCCCCCTATCGACTGGCTGAAGCAAGAATCTGTTAAAGAAAAAAGCCCCATATGTTATCATGCAATTAAAATTTTATCATCCTACATATTCAAGTGTGCAAATTAAGAATGCCCAAGGAACCTGCATTCTGGACTACCCAACGTTGCTTGGCTCTGTAACCTAAACGTTTATTTGCCATAATTTTTATATGTATACTGCACACTATTTAATGCCACTGTACACATGTTCACAGTACACACATTTGCTTTTGTGCCTTAGTATGGTTATGCATTTGCACATTTGACTGCACATACACATACATTAAGAATAATGGGAAATGCTTCAGCATTCATTTTCCTGTGTTTTATTTAAATGTGACAAAGATAGAATTTATTGTACATGTACTGGAGAATCTTGTGAATGAATCAGTTATTTATTTCCACATGAGCCCACTCTGATTGCAGTAACTGTCCAGGGAGTTGAAGAAACTTGTGTAGTTCCGGAACATCCATAGCCTTTCCCTTTTAAAAGCATATCTGATACTAGGAAGTTTAGAGAAACAACTTTTTAACTGCTTACATCAGAGCAGTGGGAGTCTTCTAGTCACACTTGGCAAACACAGAGATGCTAGCAGCACCAGTAGTAGTGCTACACCCTGTTCAGAAGAGAACAGGGTGTAACACTATCAGAACTCAAATGTCTATTAAAGGAACCACATAAAAAAAAAACCTAGTAATGAAGAAGTGTGTAGCTGCTGTGCAACACTTCTCCTTTGTAGATATGAAAGGACTTTGCAAGGAGGCCAGTTTGGTTATGCCCAGTTACCACACAGAAGCTGACAGACAGACCCACTCACTGCAGATCACTCAGCAGACCAGCAGCTTAGGGAAGATAGGGTGGGCTTCAGGGTTTCAGCCTACAGTCCTGCCCACTAAGGCCACCCTGCTTTTTACTGTAAATAAACAAATCCTCAGTGGAAATGATCATTAAATGCTTGGATAATGATGTTTGTCTACTGAAGCTGGTGGAGCCATATGTGGGATTAATACAAACTGAGATAACTGGACCAAAACCCTTTTCTTCTTAACTCAAGAGTTTGATGACTCTCCAGGCTCTAGGAGGTGGCCAAACAGTCTGAACAGTGCTTGACAAAGTAAAAGTAGAGCAATTGTTTTCATCTTAGTGTATTAGCTTGAATACTCCTGCTTCTGTTCCAGACCAGAAGTGGTCCTATTTGTCTAAAAGCCTGTCTGCTTTTCCCAACTATGGAAGTTGCCCTAATAAGAGCATGACCTCTCCCTACAAAGCTGGGTTTTTTCGTCTGGGTGTAAATACTAATTTTCCAATGTTATCCAACTGCTAGCTCCAACGAGCCTGCTTTATGCCTGGTCTTTGCCTAGGCCACCACAACCACTTGCAATAAGTAGCCAACTGTAAATACATAGCCAGCTCCCTGGCACCTGTGGAAGAAATGCCCAGATGTGCTGAATTGGATCAGGTATTCACAGAGAGCACAGATGATCTCAGAAAATCAGACCCTGCACTTCTGCAGTGCTGAACTATTTAATAGCTACTTGGGCTTTCCAGGGCTTTAAACCTCTGTATTTATTTTTACAGCATATAAAAACATACCAGGCACATTCAAGACAAACTAGAATACTAGAACAAATAATTGCATCTGAGAGGACTGCACATGACATTGGCTTACGGTTTTAATTGTTGAGGTGAATACTGCTTTGCCATTTTTTGATTACCAGATTTAGGCAGTTAGCACTGGTACCGTTCAAATAGATTATTAAATAGCTGATTTTTGGGGGGATTTGTGTAGTTATAGGTCTCTGCTCTGCTATAATACATGAAACACCAATTAAACAGTAGGCAGCATGTTGTGCATTCTTCTTGGGTGGAGGATTTACACCTCCTCAGACCCACACCTCTGAAGCTGAGAAGTTGTAACTGCTGTGGATTGTTTTCAGTATTGACAGCTATACTGAATTAGACTGATAGCTCTGGTTTTAATTCTGGGTAGGTACAAACAATGCCTTTGTTAAACACACAGCTTCAAAATCTCAATTTAATTAGCATCACAATTATATATTTTATTGACTGAGTCAGTGATATATGAGAAGCCAGGAGGTGATTATATGGGGCTTTATATCAGCATTGACATTCCTTCAGTGCATGAGAACGATCAGCCATGCATGTGACACAGTCAATAAAATCAAGTGTCTTCACAAAAAGCAGACTCCATATTTGCAACTATGAAATACCAGAAACCACTGTTTTATATTTAAAATTGTTCAAAATAACTTTGCTGCTTCTGTTATGAAAGAACTACAAACTGTACAAGGACAAATGCATCGTATTTATACTGGCAGAAGTCTGGACCAAACAAACTGAATACTGCTGGCATTATCCTAAGCAGGAGTTAAAACATTGTCTTTCCTTTGTGAATACGTTCTTTCCATCACTAGCAAAATAAGCAACAAGGAAGGGAAGATATATTTTTTTCAAATAGGACTGCCTGACATTCCACATTTTTGAAAATCTGTGATTTGCAATCTGGCTGAATGACCTATTTTTCATAAAATATCATTTTTTGAAATATGTCCAGTTTTTCACTTTCATCTTTTGACTGCCCTCTGAAGCAAGAAGAGAATTAATTCATCAGTGGGTCTCTTTTGCAGAGTGGGATGTGAAACTGGATGTACATTGGGCACATATTAGTCATCCCAGATGGAAATATTCTTGCATTAGGGCTCTTCTTGGCAATAGGCAGCTGCCTTCTAAAATGTATTTCATTTAGCTGAAGCAAGGAACACTACTCAGACCTCAATACTGAGAAAAAAACCCAGAGGTGAACAGAACTTGCCCTATGCTCCATGAAACAGGAAACAAGTTTCAGATGAGAATTTCCTGTGAGCTGGAGAAATATATTTGCAGGCAAGAATCATATGTATGTAAGGTACTGCTGCTCACTACCCAGAAAAGTACTTAAGTGTGCATTGGAGGAACATAAAAAGTTCCAGGCCATCCCTGTGAAGCTCCCCATCCCTGTTACAGAGCACTCCCAGCATACCATCTTGCCCTTACGAACTAGCAAAGTGAAGCTGTGCTTTCCAATGGCCGTCAGATGAAAAGAGAACATTAGAAAAAGAAAGGATGGAATTGAGGAATGAATTTCTGGAACCATCTTATGGCCACAGCATCTATAAAACTTGAACAGAAATATATGATGTTCTTCCTTCACTTCTAATGTACAGGATTTTAATTGTCTGAAGAAAATGGTCTGTCTGTATGTTACTTGGCTGCAGTTCTTCAAGAGCAAGAAAAAATCACAGTGCTACAAGAACAGACTGCCAAGCATCTTCAAACTCCCCTGATTTTGTTATCTTTGTTATCTTTTGTCATGTTTTGTTATCAAAGTGCTGTGGTGCTCTTGTGTAAAAGAGAAGCTTTGCATATTGGTAAAAAATGGGCTGTAGGAATCACACTACTTATACCAAAGTCAAGTATATTAACTGAGAAATTTTAAAGAAAATATTGTTCTAAGATTTATACATAAAATAATATAATGCTTGACACATATCATTTTAATCCAGAAGACTGCAGGGCAGTTCTCCATGGGATTAACTTATTTAGCCTAATGTCTTCCACAGTAAGTAGACTAGTAATGACACATCAGTTTTAAAATTGTAGGACTAAGGGAAAAATCCTATTTTTCTTGATTCTTGTGAAACTGAGTACATCTCCCATATCTCTGACACATCTAAGAAGGGGTTTTTCTGATCTCATCCTTTATTCTGCAATGCAAATCTCTGCAAGACTTCACCCCTCATCCCATAAAGGGCAGGTGTTATTACCAGCCATTACAACCAGATCCCTAGAGTCCTCCTCTCAGGCTTCAGCTATCCTTATACAAGCACAATGAAGGAAATACATATTTCACCCCGAAAACAAACACTTAGCCTGCCTGACTGAGAGGAGTCATTTAGCTCAGAAAATTTATTTTGCCTACAGCACAGGCCATGCCTGTGCTATTGCCACTTAAAAATTTGTCCTGAAATTTACTACACTTCCCTCTTAAAACAAGCATACCGTATAATTTTTACTCAACCTTTCTTCTCAAAGCTCTCCTTAACAGTTACCACATTCAATTACTCCTGGTCAGGGGATTCTCAGGTCCCCAGTATATGATTTCTTGTAACCATCTCTTGATCTAGGGTTACACCACTCAGCTCCTGTCCCTATGCCTCCTCCTGACTTGTGCTTGCCATCAGACTTTGTTTTGGTACATTATGAAGACAGACCTTATTTTTCCATTTTGTGACAAATGATAGACTAACAGAGCCAAATGGCAAGAGAATGTCGCAGAAAAATTTGTTTTACTGCAGTATTTCACTAAGATCTTCATAGCCCTGACTGCAAACCTTTGCACTGGTTCAAATGTTAGGATCACTGCTTCAGAATATAATAATTTCTTTACCAATTAAAATGGAAAGCTGCTTCTGATTCTTCAGGGAAGCATTTCTCTAACCCAAGAAACCGATTTTCCAGTTCCTTGGCCTGAGCACAGTTTTCAGTTGTGGTGAGAGTCTAAGAATTCAAAGTGTCCCTTGTTTTTAGTTTCTGGTCGGTCTAGACCAGACGTGGATTTTTCTCTCCTCTTTTGGACTGTTGCAGCATCACACTGGTTGAAAGCATTTTTCAGTCCCCAGAGAAGTAAACTGCAAAGTACCCCACTGGAGTCATCACCTCTTCTAGCTGACTCCCTTTTCTGCTCTCTTTCCCTCTCCAAAGCTCATGTTCAATTCTATTGTGCTTGAAAATATTCCAGTTGGAAGATGCAACACAAAAAGAAAAGCACAAAAGTTTCCTTTCCTTGGCCATGGTTGGGCCTTCAAATAAAAACGCCAACATGAAATAATGTTTGAACAGCAGAAGCCTTACAGTAGCATTTACAGACCTCCAGCTCCAAAACCAAATAGTATAAATTTAAAATACCCTGCTCTGTTATAACTTGAGGAAGAAAAAATGGAGACCCTTTACTTCTGTGGATGAAGAAGGGGCTGCTAAACCCTGCAGATTTTCACAGCCTCTGAGACCTGTGAGGATATGTTCCTGCTGTGCTGCTGGAGGAAATCATGTCATGCCAGCAGTGTGCAGTGACTTCTGCCCTGGGAAAGGGCACCGAGACACGTGGCAGGCTTCTGGATAGGGCCTGCTCAAGTCGTTTTCAAACACTCCGATCATGCAATAGTGTTAAATCACTAATCTTAAGTATGCTAATGAAAACCAGTCCCCACACGCTATGGCATGGGCAGCAATTGTAAAACAAAAGCTGCTTTCACATTTAACACACACACACACACACACAGAGAGAGATGAAGTATCTGGCACTTACACTGTGCCTGGTACAGAGGTCAATCGCGGTTGCCTCAGCTGGGCACTGGGTACTGAAAACCTTAAGTACAACATAGGCCAAGTAAATTCTGTGAGACTGTTGCTACTGACATACAGGGGACTCCTTCTCTCATGGACTCATTTATTCCAAGTGCAAATGGTTTTATACTCCACAGGCCACCTCTCCTATTTTCCACCGTGTTTTTGCATCAGCAAGGTTACAAAATCTGGCTGTTTTAGAAGAAATTAATTCTCCACTTCCATACTGTATCTCTGCTCGTGAAGCCACACTTATATGCCTCAGGTCAAATTCTCCAGCCCTGACTCTGGATTTAACTTCTCCTTCAAGTATTAGCATGAGTTCTGGCCTTTCAGAGTTCCTCCTTTATTTTTTGACATGAAATAACTTTTCAGTCCAAGGCCCAGAAATCAGCTGAATGGCCACACAGTTGTTTGTATGACCATGGTTTAACTTTTAGGGCCGTGTTTTCCACAAATCTCCCCATCTCAGTTCTATGGCACCTTATGAATAAAACCCAATGTTTAAGATGTAGCATATGCTTTTTTAATTGAAGTATCTGAGAGCATAAATCTCTACATTTACACACAAACCTCAACAGACAGAAATGAAGACAAGAGTGCTAATGTATTAAAACTGGAAAGGATAATTGGAAAAAACAACTATATTCATAAACAATTACCACAGCAAATAGACAAAAACTCCCTCTCTTTGTCTCCTTGACACACACATGCATACATTTCTCTCAGCAATTTAAAAATAACCATTAGTCATATGGTGAATGCATTTTACATGAGCAAAGATTCATTTCAACATTTTTCTCAGGAAAAGGTGGGCAAAAAAAATGCTTTATTAAAAATTTTCAAACTACAAAAGAAAACCTGGGTCAGGGCTCGATGAGTGTGTGCTTATTACTTCTATAAGCACTAAACAGACCCCACTTAATTCTGTTTCCCACTGACGCCACTTCACCTTAGTCACTGCTGTTAGCCATGATTTGCATCAGTGTATGTGAAAAAGGAATTCCCTCTGACAGTTTTCAACTTGCCATATTTTAATTTCATTTTCAATTTAATGTTTTTGTTCTACCACACTGGAAGAGGAGAAGCTTCCACTTTCAGAGACTCAGTTGTGGGGATATCCAGGTGAGCAACACCTTTTGTTGGTAGAGAAACCAGGGCACATCAGCTCCTTGTGCAAAGTCACTCCCAAAGCAACTGCAGATGACAGAACAAAATCCTGGTCTCCTGATTCCTAAACTGATATTTTAGCCACTGCTTCCCCTGAGGCATGTGATCAGGGCTGCTTTGGAGGCTGCTCAGCCCTCATTATGTCAAACCAGCTGTTAGAAAACACAGCCTGTTTCCCCCAGCTGCTTGTTGCAACCTGTTTGGAGAGCACCCAGCTCCCAGCGCTGCTGTCCCCGGGGCTGGGAACCCCCTGCCCACACCCACCCTGACCCCTTCCTTCACCTCCCTGCCTGCCTCCACAGCTCCTGCACCCGCTGCCCGCCCGGCTGCCTCTTCCATCCTTTCCCACCCTTCCCACCACAGTTCTGCTTGGGGTCACACTGCAAAGTCTCCCGCGCCCCCAGGAAGGCCTCTTCCTTCCTCCTGGCCCCTCTCCAGCCTCCCTGGCATCGGTCTCCCCAGAGCAGATATCAAAAATCCCCTACTTGCAATGTGGGGCTTTGTGCACGCCAGGAGCCCTACCCACCTGCAGGTACCCGTTTGACACAGAAATGCCCTCTGATTTGGGTTCTCACATGAACTTCTAGGTTCTTCTGAGAACTTGGGTTGTAAGACACTAATTAGAAAAAACAAAAAGAAGACAAAACCCATCCCCTATCACCCAAGTTCCCAACTGCTATGGTTAAAACCCAGTTTATCTGTCGCAGCTTGGAGGATCAGGTATGTTTTTCGGGCTTAAGCTCAAGAGACTTCAGTACGTTTGGATGTCTAAACAGGCAGACTGCACCTGCAGCTGGGGCACATGGGAAGATAGAACTGCACCACAACCACTCACTGGAATATGCTTCCTTTTTCCCACTTCACAGTTCAGACTCTTCGGGAAAATAATTTCTGTGGCTACTTTATATCTGTCCCTCTTTGGAAAATGGATGCTTTGAAGTGCCACACAATGCTTTCCTGTAAAATCCTTCATTTTCTCCCAAAACACTGCCAAGACCCTCTCCTCAGCAAGCTCTTGGAAGCTCTCACCTACAGACAGGAGTATTAAGTCAGGAGAACCATATGAAAGCAGATAAAATAAGCTGGGTTATGCTACCTCATGATCCTTTACTTGAAGAAGCACCTCTGCATCGATTTTTTTTTTTTTTCTTTTGAGGAAAACAAAAGAAAGAAGTTGCTGGCTTCAGCCCCTGTGTCCTTTTGCTGTAGCACAGTTCACAGCTGCAAAGTTACATGTGTTAACTTGGGATGCCACAAGCCAGGCAGCAATGAGGTTGTCATCCTGATCTGAGGAAGCACCATGTGCATACACGCCAACCAATTTACCGCAAGCGAAGCGTTTTGCTGTGATAATTCAAAGCACATTATGTTTCATCAGTCGACTCTTCCTTCTATAGCCAGATCACAAAAGCCTGCAACACTGGAGCCATATTCCACCAAAAAGGTGCAGCTCCATAAAATCTTGGTCTTTTGCAAAATGGTGCCATTTTCTCCATCAAAGTGGGAAAATTCAAAAAAGAAACCAAGATGGAGAGGCAGTTCTGGCAACATTAACATGGCTTGTTTTCACATTCTCTGAGTGCATTTTTTGGGGCCTTCCATTAAAAAGTACTTCTTGGATTTTTCACTTTTACACTATTTTAAAACAGGAGGTAAAGCAAAGTAAAATTGAAAGGTTTCAGTTTTAAAACATAGATGTTTTCAGTAACCAGACTAGAAAACAAGGCAAATTTTTACTTAAGGTGGCATGTCAGTACATTCAGGAGTCTTCTTTCAAGCTGGAACAATATTATATTTTGAAATTTGAAATTTTACAGCACCGCATGAAGAAGAGATTCCTTCTAGGCCTGACTTTAATGCAGTCAATGCCTAAGGCATGCAGTCATACCTGAGTGGAAATTTTAAAATCTGGTATTAAAGCAACATAGAAGCACACACTGAGTTGGGGATATGGGTGTCTTTCATCACCATAATGACAAGGTGTTTCCTCCTGTGATCTGAGGTTCCCTCTCTTAAGACTTCAGGTTAATAATTTATTTTAGATGGGACAAACTTCAAGTCCTGCTTTCAGTTCTGAGTGCCCTGAGGCAAATTTCACATCCATGTCCTGAGAACAAGGTAACAGATACTGTATACTGAGACCAAGATAACGGATGGTGGTAACAACCTTGGTGCACACCTGAAACACAGCCCAGCACATCAAACAGTGCCAATATTCAGAGCAAATGAGCAAACAGGCATTTATTGCTTTTGAAGCCTGATCCTGACTTTCTGTATTTGCACTCAGAACTCAAAATGAACAGGACAAATGCATTATGAAGCCAGAGAAGTGCTGCCAATTTGTCTTGATGGCTCTTACCTGGAGAAAAATTGCACAAGCAAGTCTAACCAGCATCTTGGAAACCATTGTCCCAATTGCCCTGTATGGTTACATAGTTGGATAAAATAGGAAAAATCACCTCAACAGAGATGTTTGTTTTGGGGGTGGGTGCTGGGGGTGGTGCTAAATTCAGCAGCCACAGCAGAACAAATAGAAATTGTAAGCTTCCAACTACATTAATGAAACTTCATTCAAAAGGTGGAGCGTAATGTTCTTCCAAGATGGATAATTCACATAAGCTGTGTGATTCAAACACTCATGTCTCCACACCAGCTCCACACCTCCTTGGGATTTATGTTTTATTTCAGTTTTCATCAGGCTGCTCATGAATGAGCAATGACAAAAGAGCATGTGTGCATTTTTCTTTTTCACAGGTCCCTGTTAATGAGGACTCTGTTGCATTAAGATAGTCAAGATTGTCTCTGGCAAAATGTGTTGAACCAAGGTGTTTGTGCCTGCATAAAATTAAGCCACAAGTAAAGCACTCACTTCTGACAGCAGATTTATAATAGGAAAATCCCAGCAGGAATGAAGAGTTACAAACCTCCGTTGTAGCCTTTTTCATAAACTTCACCTTGATTTAGTATTTCAAACAAGTAGCAGGAAAGGCTAACAGCAGAGGTAATCCTATCATCTTTTCTCCAACAGCACCATTCCATCTTTTTGACTTCCTCATGCTGCTAACATGAATTCAAATCATCTGTGTTTAAAGTTAAATACAGTGATTGACAGATCTTTGTAGTCTCAGTTCATACTGAAGATTATTCTAGATACCTATCAGTTATTACTACAAGCCCTGTCTGATATTCAATACCTACAGGGAAAATTGTTTTTAACAGGGTAACGTCTGATCTATTTTGAAAGCAATTTTAAAATAAGAAACTAACTATAACCAGGTGGCTAAAATCTAGACAGGTTTTTTTATGGCGTGATTTTTGGGGAGAGAAGGTTGAAGATAACAGAAGAACTGTCCTATAGTGCAGTAACAACCATGATTCAGAGCAAATCACAGGCAAACAAAGCATTTTGTTTTGATTCCATGACATCAATTTCTGTAAAAACACCTATTCTAATCACACAGGACACAGGAAAGTTTAGGGGTTTGCCTGTAGATCTTAGAACAGACTCATGACAGTACATGCTGCTATAAAGTAATTGCTTCCTTTTATGAACACAAGCTCAGCTGCTGTGCTAGGAAACTGGGATGCTGGAAGAGACTTCTGGATGTACTATAAATCTAACTGTGGACACAAATGAGAAACAAAATAGCAAATGCAGCGGTCAGACCACTCATTGTGCTCAAGGCCCTGTGATGCAGGAAGGCAGAAGGTCCTCTCCAGTGAATACCACTGCTATACTGAGCAACAGCCTTGCAGCTCCAGGTTACAGCACTGCGGAGCAGGCTGGCTCTGGGCACGGGAAGATCAGCCAGCTGGGTGGGAAAGCACTCTGCTCAATACCCTGTGCTCACAGGACGTAAGTGGAAGCACTACTCTCTTACATGGGCAGCTCAGCAAAGGTGGAAGTTGGAGGTGGGTGGCTGGACAATGCCAGATGCCCCTCATTGCTTCCATGAGCTGATTGCTCCACTTCAAGGCAGGTTCTTCCGAGCCCCATTCTTCCCCGCTGCTCCATTTGCTGCTGAAAGATTTCGAGCAAGTTCTGGCCTCATCCTCTCAGTGATTTCCTCCACAGAACTGAAATGTAATAGCAGGGAAAGGAAGAAGTACAAGAGAAGCAGCTTGGCACAAAGCAGCAGGGAGGATGCTGCCCTCAAACTCCACCGCTTTTCAGAGCTCCTACTAACGTGACTGAGATCACACACAGATCTTTGTGAAACTTGATTAACTTTGTGCTCATGGTTAAATGAATCTGAAACTGTTAGACAAGGGCTTAACAGTGCAGCTCAGTTCAACAAAGTCTTTTCTGGTTTTGTGATTGGGATGTGAGGAGAGAGCACAGCTAGTGTGTTTTGGCTGTAAATCATGATAGGAAAAGAATAAACAAAACTGGGGAACAGAGCTTGTGTGTCTTGGGTTAGTTGGGATGGTTCAGCCTGCTAAAAATTCCTAGTGGCTTTTTCAAGATTGAATCTACCCCTAGTTGTTATTCTGTGTGCTCAGCAATGAAAAAAGAAGTACAGAAGAGTTGCAAATAGAGACTTTATAAAGCCATACTCAGCCCCCTAAAATCAAAGGCAGTAGTGGCATCAGTAAATGCACCAGTAGTTTGGCAAAACTGGAAGGTTATGAAGATGGGCAAATTCCATCAGCAGAATGACAGCTAAAGATAGTCTTGCATGGAAATGTGCACAGAAGTACATTTTTAATGCACTGGGCAAATAAAATCCAATTGGTTTCTGCATTCTCAGTATTACCCCATTACACTTCATAAGAGCCTGGAAGAAGATGATGATTTAAATAAAAAGATCCTCCCCTGTTTGTCAAGTTGTCATCTTTCCATCTGCAAATAATGAAACATAAACTACTCTGAAAGGGAGAGAGATGGAAGGGAATGTGTTCCATGGATCTGTGGAGAACCACATAGAAACATATACAGAAAAAGAAGCTTCAGCACAGAGCACTTCCTGACCTCCTCTTGGCTACAAATCTAAAAGAAGTCTCCAAGGCAAGAAGCATGAAAGAGCTTAAACAAGAAACCCTTCAGAAGTACAGCTCTTTGCTGCATGAATACCACAACACAGGGAAAATCTGCTGTGTAGGAGTACAGTCCTCCCACTTGAAAAGAGCTGGTAATGCCATCATGTCACGGAAAGATTTTCTTCATGGCTTTTGTGCATTGAAGGCATTAGCAAAGTGGGAAAAGTGTGAGCTGACAATTGTGCGAAGAGTTTCTTAATTACATTGTAATGCATGTCTCATTTAAACATGCAGCAGAACTAATGTTAAAAATACATGTCTTCCCATATAAATGGCTGGGAAATCAGTGCAGGTTAATCTAGCAGACAGTGCACTCCAGAGCTCTTAACAAATGGTAAGAGGTTAAACTTCATCAAAAGCACATTAGTATTGCTACCACTCCAGCTTCCTCCTGCAGTGTTTGCTGCAGCAGGACTCGCAGTCCATGGCTGCACCTTGATACAAGTCAGTCCATGCTTCTGCATTTGCCCAAATGTTTTGTCTGTCCTGCCCGTTAATCATTTCTCAGTTCACAAATTCCCAGTTTGGGATGTGTTGACCCTTTCCAATTCAGCCATGTCTGGATGTCTTCTCATATCTCCTGTGCCACGTGGTTTCAATCAGTTACACCCACCTTGCTGGTGGTGGTGACACTGGAGCTCAGATCAGTGTCTTGATGTGTTCCCACCCAAATGAGTTTCTCCACCTGGGGAGCAGAGCTGGCTCCCAGGTGTACCAGACTGCAAGCCAACAGCCAAGTGGGAACCCTCATGACAACAGAAAAATAGCCCGAGTGTCAGAGATGAGAACTGAAATCAGGGCTCAGTGTTTAGGTCTGATACCTTACACAAAAGGCTGTCTGAGTGACCAAATCAAAGTCTTTAGCACCTGGAATGTGGGTAAGATCTGCTGGGTTTTGAACTAGGACCACCGCCTGAAGACCACACCAGGATGATGGGCTTTGCCATTAACTCCTGATTTCCCAGGTGTGCTGGAAATGAACGTGCTTATTCTCACTATTTCCTTTTGCTGCGTGTTGGCAAACAGCAGCCTCCATTTCTGTGCATGTCATTTTTCTCATTTCAGCTGGTATATCTGTCACTTTGCTGAGCCTGCCTAACACTGTAAGAACCAGAGACTGTCCCACACAAATTAGTGACACAAACACTTGAACATCATCCTTACATTAAATGAATGCCAGAGATACACTTCCCTCCCTGTTCTGCTCATGGAATTCAGAATTAAAGGCCAGACTTGCTTTCTCTCCCTGCCTTTGGAAAACTAACTAGCATTATTCCCATCCTGCCTGCCGATCCTTTAAATGGCATTTTCCTTCACTAGAAAGCTTTTCAGTTTGGGAAACCCTTTTCTCCTTTCCTTCACTTGCCTAGGAAGTGCACTGCAGCATGTGTAGAGCATGAGCTCTGGCTCTTGTGACGCTCACACAAGGTCTGAGGTGCACGTGCAAGCTCACACAGGCACGTCCAAACACAGGGAGCTGACAGCACTGGTGCAGCTCAGCACCTCACCCTGCTTTGGGCTATGCTTTGATGCCACAGGCACTGGGGCCTTGCAGCGTGGCAGCAACGAGCTGTTCCAAACATGCTTTGTGTTTTGTCTCCAGAGGAGGTGTGGTGGAAGCACAAGGGATACTTGATCATAAAATGCTGAATATTTAAGCCCTATTCCCCTCCCAGCACCCCATTTAAATCAGCAATGCAGTTGGAATGAAATACAACTCGGCTTTCAAACATTTTCTTATTTAATTCAATTTACTACTAGATTGATAGCTAAACTCGAAACAGATTTTACCCCTTTTCTCCTGGATGGGGAAATAGAGATGACCAAGTTCCCTTTGAACTTGGTTTAGAATGTTTCTGTTTTTTCCTATTAACTAAAAGCAAACAAACAAAAGAAAGCAATTATTATTTCCAGAAAGGATTCATTGACATGGGGTGAAGAGCTGAGTCTCTCCAGGCCTAAGGGACAGGTGTTTCTAGTTCTAACACATCGGGTGGTTGTCTCAGGAAAAGGACAAGATCTCAAATGAACTTTTTATTTTTAGAAGCAAGCTCTAGATTAAGGTGTGCTTTCTCTAAGGTAAGGTGTGCTTTGGGCAGTAGGACTGTGGTTTTGGGGGTAGGTAGCTCCAGAACAGACGTGTAGAATCACAAGAGGAGAGGCAGAGAGAAGAAGCTACTCACTAATCACATGTGTTGTCCTAAGTGACTTTTGGGACGAGCAATACCAAAGTAATACTTGATCACCTATTCTGGGAATGACATGAGTAAAGAGGAATGGAAATTAAAAACAAAACCACAGTTTCCAGTGATGTAAATGCTAAAATTCACCAGGCAGAAATTTCTGACACTCTGAACAGGGAATACTGAGACTTTTTTTGAGTGATCCTTCAGCAGAACGGAAGATTTAAAAGGTTGTGGACACAGGGCACATAGTTCACTTGAGGAAAAGCACTACCTCAGCCCAGCTTGGACTGAACTCATGCTGTCAACAGTTTTGCTCTGAAGCAGAGATGTTTGATATTCAGAGATGTCAATTTTGCCTCTTTCATAAACATTAATTGCATATTAATACTCTTTTTTAATGGTTTTCTTTTTTCAAGTCTAGTTTTGGTAACTGTCCCAGAGTTCAGATATGTCTCCAAAGTTTGCAGGACTTCAGTTCAACATCTATTTTTTTTCTGAAAGTACACTGGAAATACAAGAAGATCTTTCTGCTCTCAAACCTCCACATCACTCAGGTTTCACCCAGGGAAGTATTTTGCAGCTTCCTCACATTTTAGTTTCATGGGTTTGCTCAAGTGCAAAAGGTAATAGAGGAAAAATGATGAGCAGATGATCTCCTGAGGTCCCTGCTGGCCTCAAGCATTACTTGATTCTGTGAAACTGACTAAAAATGACATTAACTCTGTCTTCAAACATACATGCAGTTTAAATTTTGGACAGACGAGTTTTTTATTTGAACTATTGTCAGCATTTATAATAAAATGCTAAATTATCTTTATTAGTAAATAAACAAGTACCCTCACAGTGCTTGTAGCTGAGGCCTCTGTGTAGTTCTTTCTGATAGCCTGAGACCAGTGTGCACTCCCTGTGGTTGCAGTGACCTGTATCTAGGAGGAGACTGGAGAGGGCTGCTCTTTTACTTCTGTAGTTCTTCCAGAGCCTACAGTAATGAAACTCATCTGGAACCTCCCTCTACATTTCATTTTCATTCAGAGGCCTATCTTGCACACCCCAAGCACAGATCTGTTTCACACCTCTCTCATAATTTCAGTGAGTGCAAGTCCAGGCACAAAGCCAGCCCTTGCTTCTGAAGGACTCAGTCCAGCGATGTCTGTTCATGCTCAGTTCTGCTCTGCTAAAACCCTCCCTCCTTTAGAATTACTTCACAATTCAAACATCAGAGTGAACAGTTTAATGTTTGGAAAACTGCTCTGGCCTTGCTAGCAGACCCAGACTTTCCTCCATGTGCACAGAAATGCAGTAAACACACAAGGAGGAAAAGATCTACCAGGAAAATAATTTAGAAATCAAAGGGTTGTAATATACCACTTAAAGTATTTTGTGGATTAAATTACTGAATAATAATGAAAGATGAGAGATTAATGACAACCTGGTCCAAAGACCTCTATTTATACCCAGGCCAAATAAAATGGTAGGCAGGTGCAGTGTATCCCTGAATCTGTAGAGGACTTCTGTCTGCCCCTCACTTTTCAATCCCATTAAAGTTATTATACATGCTTTTGTAAAAGACAAAAAATATTTCCCAGAGTTAACAACAAATGCATTTTATCTTTAGTATTTACCTCCATCAATTACATTTTTGGCAGGACTATAAAACAATGCAGGGCAGAAAAATCTCAATCCGTTCTGAGTAGAAATCCCTCCAAAATTACTTTCATCTTTGTTTAGAGGAAATCCAGACAGACAATTAAATATCTTCCTTTTCTGTTGGTTTTTTTTTTCCTTTCTTCCTGGCATGAACAGTCATCAGAGATTTTTTTTCTCTTTTAACAACTTGAGAAATTTTTATTGTGTTCTCTGTTTTGCCACAGCAGTGTCTTCACAAAATTTCCAGAACAGAAAACTTCAGCACAACAGCGAATTATTTCTAGAAAAATCCCCAACATTTATTTCCTGCCTCCGAACAGTCTTTTAAAGTTCGTGTTAATGCCTTCTCTAGCTCCTATCCCAAAGGTTCTTCTATTCTTATACAACTTTTTGTTGCACATTAGTACTCTGTTATGCTACTTGTTCTGTAAGAAATAGAAAAGCCCCAACCAATAGAAAATTGAAAAGCCCCCAAACCAGACAGAAATAGAAAAGCCCCCAAACCAATTTTCTGGCAACATGTTTGCTCATTTATGAATTCTTTTAAAAAGGGGGTTGGGGGGAGATGCCCTATTAGAAACTTACGGCATCAAATAGTCGTTATATTTCCCCTAAGTTAAAGTTTTTTGTGATAAAGAACAACACCAAATGAACCAACAAAGATCAGAAGACAGAACATAATGGATGTTCCAACCAAACCATAAACAACGGCACATTTATTGCAGTATTCAAGTTATAAGGAAGAGTAATGACTGGAGAAGTGAATGACATCAAGAAACGGTCTTGAGGACTTCTATTAATCAAATTCTGGCTGATGGCAAGAAACAATTGCCACCTGAAAGCTGTTCACCAGAGTATACAAAGTAGGAAGGTGAGTTTAGTCTAATTCCTAATAGAAAAACACCTAATAGAAAAACTTACTCCAATTACATGCTGTACATTGAAGCATGGTGAGCCAGGATAGACACAAAGAGTAGCAGCCATTTAGGTAAAAATTTAGGTAAAAATTGGTTTGTCAAAGAACTTTGATGAAATTAAGCTTTTGATACAGAAAGGGCATCATGTTAAGGCAATTGCAGGATACCTGTGATTTCAAACTCTCTATACAACGTATTTTAGTGATTCTCTCTGCAAGTGACATAGAACAAATGCAGCAGACATAGCTGCAAAAGTGAAGCCCTATAGAGAGGAACACAGTTTAAACCACTAAAAAGAGTGGGAGGAAAGGAAAGAATGGGAGCTCAGCTCTATAAGCCTTTTTTAGGCCAAACCCTAGAAAATCAACCAGAAAGGCTGCGTGCTCAGCACTTTGGGTAACCAGGATATTTTTTAAGTGCCTGTATACAGATTTATGAGCCAAAGTTTCAGCTCTTTATAAATCCTTAAGCCAATGGCAGAGGGTCAATATTTCACGAGTCCTCATTTCTTAATTACAGTAAAAAAGATGAGGTGCAAATCTATATTCTAGAGAAAATTTTCAGAAGACCTCAATACCAAACAATTCCCAGTATGGACACCTTGAGGCTTATAGAGAATCAATTACAATGTCTACTTGTCTTAGACCTAAATAAGACCTAAATGTATTTACAGACATGACCCTAGGACTCTCTCCCTAAACGCACTAAAACAGTTAATTTCTGTGCCTACTATTAGATGGGCTGTGTAAGACTTGCCCCATCTTTAAGGTCTCAGCTCTGCCCTTTCAGCTTACTTGAATTTCCCTGTCACATGCTGGTTTTACAGTTCTTACTTCATCTCCAAACTGCCACTGCTCGGCAAAAGCCAGAAGGGCTGCAGTAGACACGGGTGTGCCAGAGGTGACCTGGACGGGTTGCTGCTCCCCAGACCTGTCACTTGTCCATCAGACCACTCTCCCTATATGAATCCACGTAGGATATCCCCAAATAAGGGCCAGGTTGAAACTATTGGGTGCTGCTCACACAGCGTGTCTCAGAGGAGACCATATCACCATTTTCCTAAGAACCACTGCTTTCTAAACAAATGTGTTGCTGAAAGAAGTCTTGAGGAGAGGGGTGGAGAAAGGAACTGGAGTGAGGGGAGAAACCAAGATGAGGGGGATTGACTAAAACCAACCTAAGGAATATTTTTCTTATTCCAGCATGAAATGTTGACAGAATTAAATGTGGGATTAAAAAAACCAACCTTCTAATGCACAGTTTCATGTTACCTCCGCAAGAGTTTTGATTCCACTTATGAGACTTCCCGAATGAAAATGCTGGCTGTGTGCCTGCTTCAAAAATACATTTTTTTTTCCTCAGCAGAGTGGGTTTGCCAGTTGTCAATGCTATTTCTTTGCTAGCCAGCAAAATACATTCGTACTCACAGCAGGCAATTACCATTCTTCTCTCTACTGGTAAGGGGCATGACTTCACTCCTAGGTTGAAGATCCCTGGATCCTTTCTGTATTGCACAGTCTAGCTAGCCAGTGTAATTAACCCTTAAAGCAAATGGAATAATTATTTCCTTTCTTTTTAAAGAAAGTTTAAATGGTCACATCTGAGAATGGTTTTACAAAGAGGTAAATCTGTTTTATGCATTTGTGGCCTGTTCCAAGGGCATCAGTTGCTGGGAACAGGAACGCCACCGGAGTGAGGCTGCCTCGCACCCTGGCTCAGAAACCTCTGGTACAGGCAGCACTCCGAAAACAAAAACACCAGAGAGCGGATCCAAAACTTCTTGAAGTTAATGGGAGCCTTTTAATTAGTTTCAGTGTCTTTGGGGAAAACCCTTAGGGCAAATATTCCTTTCTGAAACTTGTTCTCCAACTGGTGGGGCCGGGAGGTGGTATTTTTCATGCATACACAACAGTGTGGCAAATGCTCCCAAAGCGCTCTTATTACAAGCCCCAAACCATACTGGGAAAAGAAGGAAAAACCCCCAGAGGTCTCTGGATTACAAGCCTGATCTGCTTTGTCTGATAAGAGCAATATTATTCCAGTGAACAGTGAATAGCACTAACAGATCTGGACACTACACTCATTTTGAGCCAAGGTGGCAAATTACTTTTAGGGTACTGCTCAATGGGAGCAAAGTACAGCACACTGAAAGGGTCCACAGTTACATAAAGAAAAAAAAAGGAAAATTCAGGGCCCTTATATGAAAGCAATTGTAAATTCAGCTGCACAAACCAGCTGTTTAAAAATGCCAGGCAGAGAGATTTGTGACAATCAGGCAGATCTTCCATATCACAGCTGGGAAGTTTGGGGATCAAACCACTAGACATTCACATTAATTTAGAGAATACATGCATTACATCTTTTCTGGTCAAGCAGAAGCACTATTTCGTATTTCTGCCACTGCATAGCACGCACTCCAAAGCCAGCATTGCACTGCAGACAGAAATACATACCTTAGTCACACTTCAAAATATATGTATCACAGGTCTTTGCTGAAAGGAACAAAGTTATCAGCTTTACCCTGTGTTTACACCATAAAAAATGGGATCAGGATCGGCACCACAGTACATGGGGTGTGAATTTCCAGACCAAATATGGTCCTGGAGTTATGTAGAACAACCTGTCTGTACCAGAAAATGCAGACAGCTTCTTAAGGGTTACATTTCCTTTTTACATACATCTACATCAAAACCATATTGCAGCATAGCCCGGGATTCAAACACATCCTACAAAAACAGGCAGCATAACTCTGATATTGAACTCCAGCCCAGTTTTAATTGACTGCCAGCTCTCAGCCACTTCCTAAAGCTCCAGATAGCCAATACCAATGTTGTAATTTCTAAATGTGTGCTCCTCTCAGCTGGAGACAAACTCTAAGGGTTTCAGCTTGCTTTTTGAAATATAAACATGGTATCTTAACTCCCACAGTGGAAGTCTACCTTCAACACCTTTCTGAAGGGGGAAAAAAATTTAAGGAGGGCAGCAGGGGGGCAGTTGCTTATTAAGAGGATATCCCTGAAGTATAAACAACCCAATATTTTCATCATTCATTGACAAATAATTTACAGTGCTGCTGGTGAAATCCCTTAGACACCTCTTCAGGCACTGGCAATAGGGTAGACTGATAAGTATTTTAATTAATACCACTGTAATCATGTGTTCCACATACTTATGATGGCATTTCCATGCCAATTGTTAACAGCAAAATGGTTTTCAGTGCATGCTACAGTTCCCAAAAGCACAAGTCTACAAAACTCAGAAGCAGAGACTTGGGCAAGAGAAACATTTAATCACGGGAATTTAGGTGAACACTACACGCTGTACATTGCTACAGCAAGGACTGGCCAACAGTGCACAGACATTTTGTCCTTAATTGGTGTCTAAGGGCATTTCTAGGCTTTCCATGCCAGGCAGCAAGTCAGTTGATGAAGTAATTTGGAGGCTCTCGAGTCCCTCCCTTCTTCAAATGGTTATTTCCCGTTTTGAATGTCCATATTTTCCAATTCACACTTCCTCTGCAGAACCTTCTCAGGGGAATGGTCAGCAACATCACATCCCTTCCTTTCAAGTCAGACTAAATCTTCAGGCAGAGGCCGGGGCTAAGACAGCAATGCCAAGGTCTGGAGGACTCTCCATGTGCTAACAGTAGCACGCAAAAAGAAGCAACATTAGTTTTCTTTATTTATAGGATTGTCTGAAAGGTTTCAAAAGTGCTGTGAAAAACATAATGTCACTTCCTGAAGAAGGCATAAAGACAGATGAAAACATGTTCTCCAGCCAGCCAGAGAATGCGGTTTTGGTAGCAGCGAGGAAGCTGCCTCTGTCACTCTGGGAAACATGCTTAAAAGAAAGCTGAGTTCCAGTCCTGGCTCCCAGCGTAAGGGGAGTGGCGATTTAGTAATTATTTCTCTTGCTCATTATAGCATTTCATGCCTGCAAAGCTTGCAGAATATTGGCACTATCCCAGAATATCTCCAGCACTGATACAGCATCACAAAGCACCAGAGTGTAATGAAGCATCACCACCTCCCCACACAGCAACATGACATGAACATCACTGAAGAACAAGACAGTGACTTTATCACTGAGTAATTTAATTGATGACTTGAACTCTAAATAGCCACTTCCCTTCACCTCCTCAGCTGCATCCCTACTTCTAAAGATGTCATCCACACTGAACTAGCACTTGCTGTTGTGATACTGATTGATGCTTTGTGGCAGCATGTAAAAGAAAAGGAAAAGGAAAGAGCTCTAGTCGAAGTTCATTAACTTTAAGCTAATGCATTTCATGATAAACAACAAACTGAATCACTGGGGGAGGGAGAACAGCTTTGATTAACAGGAGATGATCTGTAAAACAGCAGGAATGACCAAAAGCCAGATGGAGCAAAGAGTGAAACAGAGGAAGATGGAGAAGCTAGAAAAACGGAAGAGAATACCGTCTCTCAGTGCAGGGCTGGCAACACAAAAAAAAACCCCAAGAGGCAGGCTCCCTAAGTGTTTATTACATAAAGTAGGATCTGTGTCCCAATGGATGCCTAGGGTGTTCATTTATGTTATTCCTTTTCAGAAAAAAAATACACAAAGAAGCTGAGGGGAGACCTGGATATGAAACCATGTCAGTTTATTTCACATAATCTGACTCCTATGATCTTTTTAGTCACCAGCAGTTTAAAGGTAATTTCAGTTGTCAAGTTTCTGCTTAGACTGAAGAGAAGCTGGGACCCCACCTTACAGTTACATCAAACTCCATGGCTGTACTGGTTTCTCCATGAGCACGTACACTGATGGAGTTACTCTGCCTTTCCCACCCAGTCCCTACTCCAAAACTGCTTTCTCTACTCATGCCTTGGATCCACTTTGTCCCTTTGCAATATCATCTACATCCTGCAGTCAAATGCTTGGTCAAAAGACTCTCACATGGTCCAGACCAAAGCAAAACTTGTGACCCTCTCCGTATTTCTAGGTGTCATTGCATACCATGACTGAGGTCTCTTACATCTCCCAGACTCATGAAATGCAGGCAAATTCCCACAGCTGAGCAACTCAGAATTGCACAGGCTTCTAAAATTCCTCAAAATTTCTTCATTCAATTTCTAAACAGAGTAGGGATGTGGAACATGTTGGTACTTGAAACTTAGAACTACCTCTTGGTTAATTACATAGTTGATTATGTAGGACTCTGTTGGCTGACATATACAAAAGCTAGGGCATTCCAGTAAAAAAAAAGTAAAATAAATAGAAAGACCTACTGCCACAACGTGGCAGGAGCTAGAAATGATGAGAAACAAGGTCCTCTGGCTTCATGTGTGGCATTTACAATATGGAAAACTCAATGCCACACATGAAGTACAGTAAAAGTAACAGAAACAACAAAGTAGTTCTTGGTTTCCTTATTTAAACACTTCAACTACAGCTGGAAGCTCCCCTTCTGCAAAAGCAACTCAGTCAGCACAAGCCCTCTGAACTTTTTCACCCGACTTTCCTGGTAGAAAAAATATAGTTTCTTGCTTCTCTGTAACTGAATTTTTTAAAGTATGTGTGTATATTTAGTGGGGTTGTTGAATTATGGAAACCAGAGCTACACCCGGCAGATACTCCTCAAAAAAAGAAAAGCCTTTTGTGCATTTTGATTGGAATGACTGCTAAAAATACTCCAATGCAGCTGTTTAATTTGCTATAGCTTGAATGCTGGTTTTACACTTTTAATTGCTACTATACAAAATTCTTTGATTGCATGTGATGAAATTAAGATTTCCAGTGTTTAGTGATTAAACCTGGGGAAGAAAATGTAACCACATGCTAGTTAAAATGTAAATTGTCTGCTGGAAAACCTAGGTAAAAACCTATTCAGATAGCTGTCACTGATCTAGTTATACCTAGCTTGATAAACTTCTCACAAAATGATCATTCTACAGTCTCCTAAGGGTCAAGAAATGTATCGTGTGTCTCTTATTAGAAAACCTACATTCCACTGCAGTCGCATAATTTTGCACTTACTTCTGAGGATAAAATACCTCCCTGAAAAAGCAAATGTCACATTTTCAAAGACCCAAGATAGCCTGTTTTAGGCAGAAGTAATTTTGTGGGTGCAGTTTTTACGCACTGGCCCTCGGGCATGCAAACACTGGGATTCACATGGACAAAACCTATACACTGGGAGTGCACAAATATCATGTGTATAAATAAGAGAGATGTTTACAAGAACACACAGAGCTTAGTGGTTGAGGTGTTTTGCTATGCATAGACAAACAGGGTTTGAGCTCTCCTGGACCGATGCCGAAAGCCACCTGCATTTACCACACGTTCTTTTGTGTGCTGTACCCTGACCACCTCAAGGCAAGAGCCTGCTGGGGAGAGAGCAGAGTTTCCACCTTAGGACATCAGAGCTCTCACTGAACGATCGCTGTTCAACTGCTTTTTCCTTGTATAAGATGCAGGCCACAACCCTTCTCTCTCTGAAATTTGAAGTGCTCCTGATTGTTCAGTCTTACTGTAATGATGCCGTAACAGTCGTACACTTCATCTGATATATTTCCTCTATCTGGCATAGGTGACTGTTGTGTCAATATCTGGGATAATGAGACTGGTGTTCAGATTATCCTCCGGGAACTCGAGTCTATCACCCCAGACAGTGTTACTCAAGCATAGCTCTGTCAACAAACTAAATATATACTGTTCTTTCAAACAAGAGCAAGCCATATGAAAGAGAAAGCTGAAGTGCCAAGGAAAAAATACACTGGGTGTTATTGGACGCATGAACCACAGGAGCATTTGCTCTCACAAAGTCTGTAAGAAATACAGCAATGACTATAGCATGCTGCTATCTACTGCAGAATCTGACTCTTTGTGTAAATGCAGCCCAAGTACTGAACTTTGCTGCTGAGTAAAAACTGTGCACCAACTTCACAAAACCCTGCCCAGGGACACAAGGAATTTAACAGAAGCCTCTGCTCCTATGCAGGCATGCAGTAGGCTGTATTTAATTCAGACACACCATTTTTTTTTCCTTATGCTATTACATTTTTACCTAGTAATTATATTACAAAGGCACGTAGGGAAAGGACGAGCACACAAAGCACACTCTCTTTCCATTTTCTTCCTCACTGCAAAAATGCCAGTATTTGAGATGATCTCTCCGACTGAATCTTACGGTACTACATTCTACCTTCTTTTAGGAATCTAGTGTATTCTTGCACCGTGAAATTTTAGTTAACCAAAATATTTTATGTCAGGCACAGCTCCTGAGCACTACTGCCTAGTGTTATAAACTCTAGCCATAGTTACATACAGCAATCTGCAAAAGCTTTATAAAGTCATTTCTTACAGTACCCCAAATGAAGGAAGCATGAAATCCTATCTTCAAGTCAGTATGTCAGTTGTGCAGCTCCCATGAATTACAGTAAAAGCAGAATGTACGTCTGGGGTTTTTTTGGTTGGTATTGGGGTTATTTTGTTTTGGTATAGTTTGGGTTTGTTTTTTTAATTTTTTTTGGTGTGGGGGTGGGAGAGGGGTTTTAGGATGGACAACAAAGAAAAACAATTTGCATGAATATTTTGCAGAAAGAATTGGACTAGATTCCTAGCCCAAAAATCTGAATGAGGTGCTGTGGCAAAGACTCAATGCAAGACTGAGGTCAAAACACAGATGTGTAAACTCTGTCTGTGTTGATCATGGTGTGCCTGTATGACATATTACTAAGGGCAGGAAGGGGATAACTGTGGCACAAGAGTTCCCATATATGCCAAAATTCCCTGTGCAGCCCATGCATCACCCATGCTGTAACATGTGCTTGTGTCTGACCCAGAACATGGCAGAGGTGAAGCCTGAGCTCCCCTAACCCCCTATCAGAGCTTCCCTAGGTATGTCCCAGAGTGCACACTATGAGCAGGGGGAGCACAGGTCAGGAAGAGGGCTGTAAGCTATGCCTCAGCCCCAGCCCCCTGTGCCTACACACAGCAGAGGTGTAGCCAGCACAGTTTCAGAGAAGTCCCACACTTTCTTTGCATTGCTCTTCCTGCTGTAGAGCACATAGGAAAAGCCTGACTTGTCGACTTTCTGAGTGGGTAGCCATGGCTGGAGGATTTTTAGGAAACCACACCAGAAGTACTTCCCCTACATGTTAATAGAAATGGCACTTGTATTAGGCAGTAAAAACCCTTACATTGATTTTGCTACATCCTCTGGCACTGATGCATTTAGGTCCTTAAAGGCTCATTATGACTTAAGTCAGTCCACTCCTATCCTGCAAAATATATGGTTGCAAAAGTTAAATAAATGTCATTAGGAAAGCTGTGATCTTCCCTCAGTCATCTCAGGCATTTGCTAAATCTGCCTTTTTCCATAGTGTTTTCTGTGATCATTTTGATGCCTGCAGCTCCAACAGAGGTAGTAACAACAGGAGCACTTGTTTATACAAGCCATGAAGAGCTGTCTACATCAGAGTACTGTTCTCTTTTGATCTCACCACGCACTTATAGTTTTACCTATTGAGTCCATTTTTTACCGTGGCCACTTTTCCCATCACTTCCAGAAGTCTCAACTCATTAATGTTAAAATCAAATTTCTTCTGATAGACTGATTTTTTTTTTTGTGCCAATAAATACAGAAAAAAAATCATGTTTCCAGTTTCATGATTCTAATTAAATAACTAAGATTGTACTAATGGCAAAAGCTTGTTTTAATGAGAGACAATATTTTTTGATACAAAGCCAAAATAATAATCTGGAGAGATCCTGTCTCATTAAGTCTGAAAACAAGTCAGATTTTGAAGTGTATGCTGTGGAACTTGGGAAGATAAGGGGCAATCTTGCTGTTTATTAATTTTCACCAGAAATAAAGATTAAGAACTATTACAATGTATTCTCCTCGTCTTTGCATTGAAAATAGAGGCTTATTCAAATTATAGTGAGCAGCAAAACCCATGCACTCTGAGGCATGACTCATGTTTTCTTCTTTTGAACTCCCAGTCCAAAAGCAGCATGCGTGGTAGAAGGCATGGGTTCATTTGCCAACGCATGACATTTTTCATGCTGTCACAACACATCTTGTGCCAGCTAATCTGCCAGCCAGGAGTGGCACCCACCAGCTGCAAAGGATGCTCATCACCTCCACTCCCAGCTGGTGGGAAAACGCCATGTAGGAAAAAGTCTGGACACATTGAGAAATGCTGTTTCTAGTAAGTTATTTGTAAAAAAGCAAACAGAAAACAAACCCTTATGACAACATTGCAAAAGATAATACAGCAGTGACACAGAGTCTTTCAGAAACAATTCATTAGAATATAAATATTTATAACTTATAAATATTTAAGTATTCTTATTTAAATATAAATATTTAAATATTCTTATGTACGCTCTGGCACGAAAAATACTGCAAAGTCTGTATGACCAAAGCAAAAGGTGATGAAAGATCCTGTACAACTTCAGTTCCCCCTCCCTATCCCTCCCTCAAATACTGAGGTTACCAGAGTTGCACAGATGTTTTGAGATCATAACACAGGGTCAGCGGATAACTGGTAAGGTCAGCTGGAAAAGGGGAAATCTAAACACTCTTTTTGGACCTTCATGAATGGGACTCTCAAAATAGGAACTTCAGGCTGGAAGAAAAATTAGATAATCTGACTCCACCGCTCTCCTGTACTGTATTTCTGGTTTGGGGTTGTCAGTGTCTTCTACACAACTCAAATCTGTTTTACCTGCTGATTTTGTGAGTGCCACTCCAGAAAAGGCAATGGTAAAGGGATCGAAAGTCTAACCCAGTGAGAATAATTTTACATTAAGGAGTAATAAAAAGAAAATATATTCTGGAGGTTTTAAGCAAACCAACTAAGGATTTTCTTCTGTTCCATCATGAGAGAGCAGCACACTCTACTGGCTGTTTCCTCACAGTTTTCTAGATAGAGCCCTACATATTACTGTAAATCAGGATCTTTTACCGTTCCACTGATAGAATCAGAGAAAATATGGAGTAGCTGGAAAAAAAGAAAACCAAAGGATATGGACAGCAAGTCCCACTTCTGCCCTGGTTCATGTTGCTGAAGGCAAATGACCTGACTTGCAGCACTGCAGTTTCCATGCTAACAGAGCAAGGAGAATGAAACCAGCCCCTGCAGAGCACACTGACCTTCACAGTCTAAAGGCACAGACTGAGAGTATTACTACTGATGTTCCAATATCCACAGTGAAAATACAATGGTAGAGGTTTGTGTTTCCTCTTTCATACCAGCTCAGTCGTTCAAGATTCTTCAACACTGTAGCACAGCACAGTCTCAGAATGATGTCTGTATACTTATCAAGATGTCTGTGGTTAAACTCCCTCTGCTCTTTCGTTTTGCTTCTCTGTGCAAATGCACTATTTTGCCTGGGAAGTCTATAATTGATGAAACTGAAGACTGCTATTTTGCTGATTTTGCATGGAGTGCATTACAAAGAGATGTCATTCGCTCTCGTGAAAAGTCTGTCTCAAAGGCATGTGCCCTACATGCCAAGTTGTGTGTCAGACCACAAGAAACAGTTAAACTGGTGCTCCAGTGTTGTGTGAGGTTTCTGCTGTTAGCACCCAGTACACAGAATCCAGTTTCATGTAACTCATGGGTTTAACGTGTTATTCCTTTCAAAATATACCATTTCAGTACGTTCCCAAAATGTTGCAGTTAAAAAACCAGCCTGCTCACTTAACATCCCTCAATGTCATTTACAGAGAACTAACGCTTCCTTCAGGTTGAAATAAACTGACCTATTAAAAAAAAAAAATCTCATCTGCTAAAGCAAAAACATTGATTTCACAAACAAGTATCAGTTGTCTTTAGTGTACCGCAAAAATTTGAAACAAATATCTAATTTGAATTTATGCAACAGTTTTTAGTTTATCACTGCTATTGATGTCTTTGTTTCCTTATGACAGGTTACATTAACTTATTTGTAATTCAAAAGAACATAGCTTCATTCCTCAGCTACAGCTTTGTATATGTACAGACTATTTAGAACACTATTTAAAGAAACTTTCTAACTGGAGATATAGAATTAAGACAGAAGGAAAAAAAGTAACAAAACCCCAGACCCTACAAATAATTTTGTTCATATTTGCGTAGCAAATTTTATATTAATAGCCTATTTCTTTCCTATAAATTCACTTAATGATTTTGCCTTTTTCTGATTGTAGAAAAAGAAATACAACCAAACTCTTACAGAGTCTACAAAAAAGACAACATGATTGCAAGAGACTTCCAGCCTTTTATTCTACAGAGAAAGAAACAATTTCCTGGGGGGTCACTGAAAGTCAAACTGGCTCTTATGTGCAGCTGCAATTTTTAGTTTATATGAAAACAAATCAATATCATCTCCACAAAACTCTGACTCTCTAACAGCACTAAGCTGAACTCCCCTTTATCAAATTCTCAACAGAATTTCAAGTTTATTTTTCTAGGTTTAAATAAGATTACATTCAACCAATTACACCTATGAATAGAGTATCCAGCCCTTTCATCTGAAAAACTGGACAAGAGCTTGTTTCGTGAAACTACTTCACAGTGTACAAAAGAATATATGATCATGAACAGTATCACAGGAAAATAGGTAAGATGGTTTTCAGAGAAATGTTCTTTGAGGCAACTGGCACTTTTCACACACTTCTTTCTGTCTCACAGCTAAGGAGGGATGAAATTTAACCCTGTAAGAGAAGCTAAATCCTTCTGGTATTATAATTTCACCAGTCAGACTTCAACTCCTTCGTCCTTAGGGCTTGATTCAAAACCTTTTGAAGTCATTAGAAAGACTTCCCCTGACTGCAGTAACTTTGGCTCAGGTCCTAAGCCATGCTTCTATACCTTTCACTCACCCTTATGCCTTCACACCCTCCCAAGCCTTGGAACCAGTGTGCATGTTTCATGGCTTAGAGCAGCCTCAGGGCTGCTCTAAATTACTTCAGCTAGTATTATCTCCCAAAGAACTAACTGGGGGGGATACAGAATCAATCTATTGTACCTTCTCCTCTGCTGTATCTCCATAATGGCCTCAGAAGAATGGTTGGCTTGAGACAGCTGAGATTTTTAGTGCGCCAAAAGAATTCATATCCAGAAACTAATTCAGCTGGTTTTATTTTAATGGCAGAAAATAATGCCAGATTGTGGCTGGAAACAACTACAATTCATCTCAGAAAACAACTTTCTCCCAGCCCTGCATTCCTTCCCAGCAAAGGGGACCTACTCAGAGCTGGGCTCCGGGAGCCCTTCACTGCAGGGGAGTGCATGGCATAAGGCCCTCCACATCCCAACAGCACCAACTAACAGAACAGACACTTGCAATAGTAACGGTCAGATGTACAAGGACTGTCCTTTTTTATGGCCATTGCAATCAGTCTAAATTTATAAAGGTAGCATTCACAGTGCCCATTACATCTTTTTAAGTGTTTCTAAATCTGGCTGAGTCCTAGCAGGATGCCATCCAGAACCCTGGGTTCCTCTTGGAGAGGTGCTGCCTTTCTCTTTTTGCTTCTATAATCCACGATGGTATTCTAGCAGCCATGCATTATTCAGCAGAGCATTGAGTAGTGTGAGTGGCATTTGTGGGTCCTTTCTCCCTTCATATTCTCATCAGAGAGAATTATATTTCTTTGTTATCAGCCCCAGACTAATGATCAGATAGTATGGACTGTTGGCAGAGTCACAAGCCAGAAAATGCTCTCCCATTGTCACGTACATGTGCCAAAGCCATTTGACCACATAAGCATTTCCTGAAATCCCATTTTATCTCACTGTTACTGAAATTAAGGTACATTCCATAGGTCTAAATGAGCAACATGAGGGAGCTCACTGCTGAACTCCATAAAAATGTAGACAGTGCAATTATGATTGAGAGTCTAACAGCAGCAAAACCAGGATAAAATAGAGGAAAAGGTTTACCAAGAATTGGGAAAATGTGATATGGGTCAATTGTGTTCAGTTTGTATATCCAGGTAAAAATTAACTTCACTAATAAAATGATATAGTTTTCAAATTCAGAAGAAGTGTGTAATTTTCTGGGAGAATAAGAAGTGCAGAACACTTGAAAGGCACATTTTGCATGTAGAGAAATGCAGATTTTACTGCAGAGAACATAATATGCAAAAACACCACTCTCCACAGCAGAACCAAAAGTGTACTACACAGAAAATCAATCTACAGAGTTATACAACCACCAAAGCCATTGCCTTTTTTTTTTTTTTTTTTGCTAGTTCCTGCTAATTCCCAACCTTTCTTTTAAGTGCAGTAATAATATTGAATGGGTCCATTTTATTTACTTGCCTCCTTAAGATAATGTAACAGTCTACCAACCTGTTTGCATGCTCACACCTTTGTCATTTGAATTACTGATTTGCCTTAACCCCACAAAAATGACAACCCATGCTCACTCTGTACTGTTTGTACTTTTTACTATTTCTTTACTAAATTTGTTCAAATAAATTTGTGTGTAATTACTGACAGAAATGTTGGAATATGTGTAGTCATAAAATTCCTCTTCAGGATTTTAAAAAGCCTGCCAATGCAGAGAAGAAATCTAATGATCACATCAGCTCATCATCAACAGACACAAACATCCTTCTAAAACAGACTCTGAATTACACATTATTAAAGATCTAAAATGTGTGGAGTTATTTCTATCCTGTGACCTAGAATTTTTCGAAAGCTTGATGAACCATTAGCACAGCAAAAGAGAAATGTTGCTACAACCTGCAATTGCATGAAATAGGGAAGTAATCAGGGGTCTGCCTAGTTTTAGTTGCACCCGTCTAAATGTGGAAGACAACTCTGACCACTGGGAACTGATTAGTAAGCACATAGCCAGCTGCATGGATATGCTCTCTTTCCCAAAGCATCTTTCCAACACTCTGTCAGCTGCAGAGCCTGCCAGACAATGTGCAGACGTGACTGTGTTTGTGGGTCAATGACCCTCTGTGCTCTCCACAGCGGCTCCCTGCTGACACGGGTGCCTTTGCTCCTACCTGAATTCAGCCCAGTGTCATCTGGGCTCTCCATGTGGTCAACAGGCTGAAACAGGCATCTCCTACAGGCAGCTCATCCCACCTTAGCTTCTTAGGTTGCTGCTCTCCAGAGATGTCCCTGACTACACAGGCAACTCCAGCAACCAAGAGATACAAAGAACTCCATAGAGCAAGCTGGGTAAGACAGATGCTGCATTCAGGGATCAGGCTGCAGCTGGGGTCTTAGGAGGGTCTGGCTCAGACAGCAAGAAACACAGCACCCACTGAAGCCCTTGCTAGGTGCTTCTAGTGAAATGTTAGGGGAGTCCCCCTAAATAACCACTGGGCCAGTGAGTAGTCCCTGCTGGCCATTAGCATTCTTACTCTGTCCTTACAAGTGGTGGATTTTGTCTCTTCCTAGTTGTATCTGCATGGGTTTGATCCACTGGTAAATAAGAGAAAACCCTGTAATATTTAGAGAGCCAGCTTATGATAAGGACATGTTTCAGGTACTAGTGTATCTACAACACAAAGCTGCTACGTGGTAGCTTGAGATTCCTACTGCACTGTATAAGAACAAGAGAACAGTCAGTGCAACTGAACAGCAGCAAATTCAAACTTGAAAGGAGGAAATACTTTTTTCAAACAAGTTGTAATTGGACCTTGGAGCTCATTATGACAGGATGTTACTGGGGTTATGGTCTTATGAGAGTGTAGGCATGTACTGAAACAGTAGTAATATCCAGGCTTGTAATAGTTAATGCTTAAAGGAAGAGTATGGGAACAAAAATGAAACCTTATGCTCCAGGATTTAAAGCAATCTCAATTTACTAAGAGAGATCTTTTCTGAGTGTGATGAAAAGAGGGAGGAATTATCCACCTCTGCCTGCTCTGAGCTGCTGAAACCTTTCTCTGAAATACCTCATTCTGATATTGTTGAAAATAAAAGTACTATACTGGATAGATCTCCGATTAGATCCAGGCTGGCATTTATGTTACCAAATATCTCCTGCATATTGCACTGTTGATTGCATACTACAATGGATTGTACTGTATGCAAGGTAGCTTTCTTTAAGGACAGAATACTCAGGTTAACTGACTGCTTGTTTATTTGTTTACTTTGGCGTCAGAGATGTCTTTCCAAGCCACACACATGCTCATCTTGGGTGAAGCGCTGTTAAACTTTGGAGCTCATAATCACACCATCTCCCTGGGGTATATGTATGTAAGAAAAGATTTTGTATTTTTAGCTGTCTCTGAGGACCACAGAGATCACAGTTCAGGCAGTTCAGGCAAGGATATTCCTCTGGGAAAAAATGGTAGGACATGAACAACTCCCACTGACACTGTCAGAGACAGTACATGCAAAATGATGGTACATGCAGCCTGAAGAAAATGCTAAGGGCACGAAGGGAGGGTTGCACATACCCACAGAGGCTTCAGCCGTGTTAAAACAAGATGGGTTATTGTTAGTACGAGGTGAGAAAATTTCCCCTCATCAATTAATAGAAGGCCTGGAATACAGAACATGCTGACTTACATATTTTGCTGGGGAAATAACTGGAAATATTTTCTAATTGCAAAGGAGACAAGTGGATTTAAAACATATCATGTTTTTAGACGACTGAATTTCCTCTGTATGGAAGAAGAGGCATAAATATTGCATTTGAAAAATGTCATGTTGATAAAAAAGCTTCAGTTTCACCAATATAAAATACGAATGTAAACAACATGTCTGTCAGACATGGCTATAACATACTGCTTAGCACTGCTAACTTATAATATGCACCTATTATTGTTAGTTCTCTTAATGAAAGAAAGACACTGCATAAATTCTTGAACACATGTTTCACTTTTCCAGCTGCCTTGTGCTGTAGAACATCATGCTAACAAGAAGTGATGCTAACAAGAAGCTAAAACCAGTGTAGCAAATGGGGCATTTAAATATGTATAAACATACAGACATTCATATATAAATAGAAACTAGCTATTTTGGGGAAATGAATGGATCCCTAGGCAGACATATTTCAGTTTAATATTACCTCTATTTTCCTACGTGGTAACCATTACAGTCCTGCTTAATCAGAAAAAAAAAATTGTTATGCTCACTGCTAAAATGGAAAGGCAATATTCAGCTATCACCTCTTTTAGGTTCAATACGAAATTTTGTCTGTCAAGCACAGGGAGGAAAAAGTATATGACTTTTTACATTTTTCTTCAGTCACTTCAAATTGAGACTTGACACCTATACGTGTTAGCAAAAGGTGTGTGTGTTCATGTTCAGACCAGTGCCATAAAGACTGCCAGCTTGCAATAGCTATCAAGGTCAGAAACCCTAAATCTGTGTTTTAATAATTAATAAAAGAGCATATCTTAATACCATCTTCAAACGTATTGTACTTGCATTGTCTCAAAGAGATTACTTTTTGTACCCTCCTGTGCCAAAATCTACATTTTCTGCTGTGATTTTCCATCTCGACTCAAGTACAAAGCATCAACATCACTTTTTACTGAGAACTGCAGCCCAATATTGCTGCAGGGTGGCATACCTCTATCTAACCAGCACATCATAAAAATGGCATTCTGCTTGCAATGGGCACTAAAAACTGACTGCAGGGTCATATGCGAGCATTAAGCTATCGTCTTTCTTCTGAAACAGAAACAAAACACTGAAAAGAAACCAAAGGGACCTACATGAAACAGGTTGAGATGTTCAATACCTGATGATGATTACTAAGAAGTCTGTAGGCTTGAATATCTGATTAAACAGAGAGGGAGAAATGACCCTTTGAACTTATAACCTACTGGGGGTGGTTTCTACTGCAGTAACACCCCATTTAAACCCTATGGCTACAGTGCATCTGCGGTTCACTGGCTATAATTGCAGCTTTAATACTGTAACTGTAGCAAACAAGTCCCATGGTATATTAGACTAAACACATGAGGCATTTTGTCCTCTCGACTACAGCCTGTTTAATGGCATTTCAGGCTCCAGCACATAAGTCTGCTCTTGGCCACGCACTCCCAAGCAGTTAAAGTTGGCCTGAGCTAGTTCCAGAGGAACACCAATCCAGCCCAACTGGGCATTGGACAATTACTTGAGAATATCATTTAGGGTTGAAACTGATATTTATCTAGTGATTGAAATCAGTTGGGAACTCAGATACTGTTGTGTCAGCATTATGTCTTTCCTGGAGCCTTCAGCACTGTTGGTTTGGCTTCTTCCTACACTGGGCATTTACAGCTGGGCTGACGTGGCAGCTGAAGAAGCAGCACACTGAGTGTATTTGTTTGTGTTTTTTATTATACTTCTCTCTTTATCCTGGCCTCTCTCCTGAAAAAAAAAACCAAACATAACCCACATCAGGAGAACTGAACTCACTTTGACTATCCTTTCCCTTCCTTTTCAGAAGCCTGCCCATGCTCCCCCCGTGCCGTGCACTGCAGGCAGGAGTCCAGCCCAGAGCCAGGGACTCACTTTGAGCCTCTTTTGTTGGACATGTTGCAGTGTGCAGCCTCATTCTTCCCAAAGAGAAACTGGTGTCTGCTTAGGGTAAGTGACCTGGGGAAACTCTTTAAATGTGGTATTTCCCTCTGCCTTGATCAGCTGTCCTGGCTTTACCTCTGCTGTTAAGGAGTGGCCAGCAGAGCTTCTGCTACCATGCCTCATGATCGACATAGATAGATCCCTGTAATCCTCCCTTTACTGGGAGGTTTCATCCAGCCAGCCCAGTCCGAGGACCAACTTTGAATAGCTAGAGTCTTCCTTAAATTCTGCACTAAAATGAGTCATTAGAAGTCATACCCTTCTGACCTTCAGAGTAAGAGCCAATTTTACTCTCCAAGTAGGATTTCACTTCTGCTTTTCTTCACTAAATTACCATTTTTCCAGTTTTCTGACTATATCACTTGGTCAGTGAAACTTCACGGTCCTGCCAATGCTCCTGCCTACCACAGCTGGACATTTCTCTAAATGACTTTTAATCTTTTTTTTCCATCTTCTTTCAAACCTGTAATTCAGTATTTTCTCCTACATATCATATTTATGATGCATATTTAAATGCAGAGTGACCCTGAACACAAAGAAGAGCTAACATTTTGCCTGTGAGGTGGAAATAGGCACTTCCTCTGCTTCTCCACCATCCATCACTGAACCTCTGTTCCTCTGTAACCCTCTCTTTTTCACAGTTCCTCCCTTTTAATTGTCCTCTCCCATCACCATAAAACACCTGCATCCCCATTTCCATTTCTTCAGCTAGCAAGCCCAGGGGACACTGTTCTATTCCTACAGACACTGCAGAGGCTCAAATAGGGGCATGCTGTTTACCCGTCTGTGTGTTAAATAAAAAGCCCAAGTTCCTGACCACAAAGAAAACATGGTGAATACAAGGCAAGTATGTTCTCAGGGCAACTATTTGGGGAAAAAAAAAAACAACTTTTGTTTGCTTTTTTTTTTTTTGTTTTTTTTTTCTTTGTTTTTATGTAGGATAGATGGTAGATTTAATAAATATGCAACAGTATCTTACACCACAACCATGGTCTGGTGGGAGCTGTGTCCACCAGCTGCAGGTAGAGCGTGAATCAAAGACGGCCACTTACAGCCTCATACCACAACTACCAGCCAAAGCAGTCACAGGCACTTCCTTAAAATATGGGAAGAGTATTTCGCACTCAGTTTGGTCAAGGGAAAGAGCCTGCACGCGAGTATTTACATTCCCACTACATCCTCAGAATAATGTAGGTTAGAACTTTAAAAATAATATATTGCCTCTAATAATAATAGTAATAGTTCACAGGATTGAAAGTACCTTTCAACCTGGGTTATCAAAACACTTTACAAAAGCAGTTAAGTAAGTATCATTATATCTATTCTACTCTGAGGTGACAATGACTTTGTGTCAGCTATAACTGAAGAACAATCCAATACTTACCCATTATTCAGCTTCCCAAAATAACCTGCAATTCTCTAAGCAGCTCTAACAGGAAAACGAAGCTACAAATGGAGCAACTGACTGATTCATCCAACAGTGAATTTAACAGCTTATTCTCCTAATGGACAGAGTTACCACCTCATTGCACTCACGCTGAAAATAATGACAACTTGTATCTACACAGAATCTTTCACCCGGGATGCTCGCAAAGCCCGGCACAAACCCTGCAGTAACATCTGAGAACTGCCACATGGCAGCACAACACAGCCACCTCTGGGAAGGAATGCAGGCAGCATACTGAAGCAGAAAACTAAAGAAAAAACCCACACAAACATTAGCTTTTTCTAAAGGAAATACTAAAAGGAGCATAATTTTCAGTGCAGAAATATAGCAGAGCTCTTTTTGGTAGGTAACATGAAAAGTTACGGTGAGACAATCAGTTGAAGAACTCTGGGGTTTCCTAAATAAACACAAAAGCCAGGGCCCCAGCAGGTGGCCAAGTTTGATATTCAAATCTAACATTTTACATGTGGAGTTTTCATTAGGACAAGGTTACCACATGATGGACAATCTGTATATATTGCAGATGTGGCATGCAGGGAAGTCAAACCTGGGCAAGGAGCATAATTCACAGCAATCTCTCTGCCCGAGAATAGCTGAAGGCAATGTCCAATCAAAGTACTGTCAGTGCAGCACTCGGTGAATAAATGAGTTGCTTTGACAGGAAATTCCAACAGCAATTTTAATTCTGATCAGGCTTCAGGAAGTGGAAAGAATAAAAACACATCAATTATAGTGACAGGAAGTTTTAAATCACATGGCAAGCAGCTGCTGCCAAAGGACATGTCTGCCAGCTTTGTTAAGAAGTATGGTATTTTGGTGCGACCAAAATTTTACACCAAAGTTTTACAGGCTGACATCAGTCTCTAATTGCATGTTATCCCACTACAAGGGTAAGGAAAATGACACAGTGCAGACAGCACACCATTATTACAAAAAATCAGAGAGACCACTTTTTTTTTTGGTTTTTTTTTTTTTAAATTCTGACCCGAAATGAGTATATTTATAAGAACTCCAGAACACACCACCAGTAATGATATGGAGCACATGCACATCTACCTCAATAAAGCAGGAGATCCCAACAGCAAGGCAAACAGACCATCCTCTCCCGAGTCAGCCTCAGGCTGACTCAGATTAGCACTTTAATCATTTTACATGCACTGCCTCTCTTCATTAATTCACGTTGTAAACAGTGACCACTGCAATATTTCAGTGGTGCACTGAGAGCAAGCCTGAAGTTTCCTACCAAGCCTGACATTTTTTGATGTTCTTACTGTACGTTGCAGGCTCAGAGCCTACCAGCAGCTTCCTTCAGTTACATGGGTGATTTCCACGTTCCCTGTGCAGTACCATGCAACACGAACAAATTCCAGGCTAGATGTCTCATCACAGAATCACAGTCACAGAATACGGAGGGCTGGAAGGGATCTCTGCAGATCTCCTAGTCCAGCTCCCCTGTCAAGGCAGGGACACCTAGAGCAGGTTGCACAGGAATGCAGCCAGGCAGAACCTAACTAAGCTAGCCTGGGAGTGGGATGGTGGGCCTTGGGTGGGCAGCGGGAAGAGATCTCAGGCTACATTGCTGATTTGCCTCTATGGGATCATGCTTCAAATGGCTATCACTTCAGGGAAAGTCGTTCAAATGGATGCAAGTTGTTCTGGCCTCACATTCAGGTACTCTGAGGCTGTCTTACACAGCACTGGGGTGAAGAAGGGCATTAAAGCCCTTCATGTAAATGTGATTGGTCATCTAGCACAAAGCTGTAAAGCAGACCAGCTACACAAGGAATTTAGAACACGGAAATAATATCTTGATCTCAGTTTTATCAACGGATATTCTGTAATTAGCTTCAGCAAGTGTTTCTCTGCAAGAGTCCAAGAAGGGCATTGCTATCGCTGCCTACGTGACACACATCTACAGGAGGTTAGCAGGACGTGGCAAGTGCCATTCAAGGCAAGGTGACCAAAGAAGTGTGTTGACCAGACAAACATTGATTGACTCATATCCTGGATGAGTCATATCCATCACAGATAACTGATTTATATCCCTCACAAGTGAATTATATCCTCCGCTGTACAGCTTCCGGGCTCAAACATCTCCTTCTGTCTCTTCAGTGGAATCACCAAGAGGGTCAAAGGACTCAGAGCTGAAGACTGTTTTTCAGGGTGGGCAAGCATGGGACAGAAAAGTTTGCCCTCAGAAAAGGAAATATTCATGAGTTTTGCTAATGACATGGACACAGACAGCATAGTACTTTCTAAACTGCAGAAAGAAATAATCAAAAGTGACAGAAATATTCATGCAGATTTGCAAAGGTCACCAAAAAGTGTGTCACTTTGACAATACTGGCAAGTTTTGTATAAAGTTTTGCTTTTCAAAGACAATACTTTTTAGTATAAAGAGTACTGGAGGAAAGATTTAAATTAACTCTACATAAAATTTTTCATTATGTCTTTGGAAACAGTGTGAATATTGGATTCCAAAACAAAGAAAAAAACCCTGTCAAGATAAGACATGATGCATCTTTTTATTTCATTTTAACTTCTACTTTAATAGTAAATGAAGCTAAAACATAAAAGTGCTCATAGCTTCCTGCATAATTATCCACATTCGGATTTCTCCTCAGGAGAGATTCTGTGGGCTTTGATCCAGGGATTTTGAAGCATGAAGGGGAGATACAGGAGCCAAATCTCATATTTCTTCTGAAGAAAATATGGTATAATTTTCTTACGATTTTAAGGACGTTCCACACATGGACAATCTGGCCTGAAGCCAGAGACAAGGAAAAATACAGGCAGACTTAAATGTCCATTATTTTTGTATGTTTGTTTCTATTATTTTTTTATCTTTATAAGATTCTCTTTATATTCTGACAGAATCAGTGTTTCCAATCCAGGAACACTGAAAGGATATCTAGAGTGTATCTCACTAATTGTCCACAGTTTTCATCAAAGCAACCCTATTTCACCCTAAAATGACATCAATCTATGTACACACAGATTAATGGTGAACATGGTGGTGCTACAGGGTTGGCAGTTAGACTTGATGATCCTAGAGATCTTTTCCAGCCTTAACAATTCAAAGATTCTATGATTTGTATATACAGCCAGGGATGTACAGTACATCCTCATGATGGTACAATACCTCAGGAGGTACAGTGATACCTCTTAATGACCACTCTGGCTCTAAATCACTTTATTGTGCTTCAGTAACTCCCTAAAACAGGCAAAAGAGTAAGTGGCACAGATCTCCTGTTTCTGCTCTCCACTATTGTCCTGCCAACAGTTATGAATGTATGTGCACAGATTTGCTTCCAAAATCCAGCAGTGGCCCTAATCATCCAGAAATTTCCCACTTGGTCCACCTAGAAGTGTACTTTGAAGGACAAGTGTCCTATGGCAGACCCTTGGGTGTGTGCTTGGCTACCTTGACTTCCTATCAAAATGTTCTTAGCAGCACCATTTTCCACAATGCCCTTGCTCTGCATAAGGGCTGAGGCAGGCAGTGTTGCATCTCAGCTGAACTGAGAAAGGCCCCCTTTTTCACACTAAGCTCATTCTCCAAGCCCCTGTTTCTGTGACAGTTTCATGTGCCAATAAAACCTGCTACAAATCAGACCCTCACTCATCTCCCTCCTTTGTTAATTAGCCATTTGTGTAATGTATCTACAAACCATGGAAATAAATCCTTGGTTTCAGTCATTTGAATTCTTTCCTGCTTGATTTCTCCCCTCTTTGTTTTTTAACAGCAAGACTACAACCAGCAGCTGGACTCCTACACTTCCCTAGGGCCCTGCCTTTCTGCTTCAAAGGACTGGTTCACTGTCAGACCATCAGTGTTCGTGGGCTGATGAAACACTAACAGTGTGTCACGGGTGTACGCTGCTGAAACTCAGCCCTTGTGGTCCCAAGCTTTGGTCCTTTTCAGGTTTCTTCTACTTTGCTCCCAAAACTGCTTATCAAAAGTAACTCCAGGAACAAAGGCTACTAATTAAACATAATGTTTTTCTGGAGCTGGAGACCACAGGAATATAGACTGGTGCCTAAAAAGCTTGCTTGACCACTTGACAACATTAACCAAAGGCAAAGAGCAGTACAGATTTACCAGGAGGCGAGTTACAGAGCCTTTGATGTTGATACTGCCTACTGAAGTGCATAACCCCAGGATGTATGATGAAATTATTACATTTTTACAACTGTGTGATCTTCCCTTCATGTGGCTATGCCTGCCTCCAGAGAAACTTCCAGACCACAATGGACAGGGTGGCAGTTCTGAGACTGCCACCTCCACACTCACACTAAATGTAAGTTGCTCTGGTTTACACAGAATCTAGTCCACCAGCTGACAACAGACCCCAGGGACAGAACATGACACTCAGCTGCTGGTACATTTAGTCCAAGAGCTCCCTGTGTTGACTAACAGAAGCTCTACCTTCCCTGAAGGGTACATTGCAGCTGACCAAAACAAGTTTATTTGATTTACTCTAATGAGCAAAGCTTCACTGGAGACTGCAGTCAGAGCATCTGGAACCAGGAGCAATGCAACAAGATGACGCATTAGTCTGTGGTTGGATTTTTTCCCATGTAGGACGGTCAGCTCCTCATTGCCTTTCCTTCTGTTACCTCCAGGAGCATCCTGGTAATTTCTGAGGAAAATACAAACATGTCTTTGTGGTTTTCAGGACTTCCTCCACTTTCTTCCAATTATTTCTTCATGTAATTCCTTTTTATTTCTTCATCCATTACAGTCCAGCATTTATTCACCTTCTTGTTCTGTTCACCATACTTTCTTTTTCATACCTATCACCAGGAGGTATTCTTCAGCTTTTGATGCTCCTTCATCTCTCCAGCTGTTTGTCATCCCACCAAGTGCCAAATGTAATATTTTTCAGCATTTTATCCAAACACTTTTTTCTGATTTAGCTTGTGACCAGTCCTCTCTGGTACCATTTTGTTTCTTCATCAGTTGGGGAAAAAACAGATATGGTGATTTATGGTTGTTATTACTATTGGCTAAAACTTAGAAAACTGTGTTAAAGGTCAAAGGTGGATTCAACGCTGAAATCCCCCTCCCAAGAGAACTGTCTCCTCTCCAGGTAACCACCAATTATTTGTTTTCCAGCTGATACACTCATACTCCTGGAAAGCTTCTTCTTTTAGTCACCTTCCAGTGAGATGGTATAAAAGGCTCTCCCCATCTCAGTGAGTTGATCAATGATATAAAAAGGGCGATGCTGGTAGAGGGCGATTTTGTAACCAGTTTCCTATCCAATTCCTCACAACTATTAGAACAAGACACATTATTTATGAAGATGCCTTTCAACATTCATCTCGGTTTTCCAGTCCCTGCAAAACCACTGGAAGTCTGTAGCCTCCATTGCAGACACTTCTCCAGGGATCATGCTACTCCCTGTAGAGATGTGAGCTGTTCCTAGGTCCTATTCCTCTGGTCCAAGACATCTTGCTTCATTCATTCCCTCCCTGAGAAACTTGTTCAAGAATCTTGCACAACTGAGATCTCACCATCCAAAGAACCACAAAAATACAGCTCAGTATTTCAGTCTGGCCACACCCAGACTCAAGACTTTGGAAAGAAAGTGCTTAATGAAGAGCCTACCTCTTTTAGCAAGAGCTTACTTCTCAACTGAAGAAATACTGACTGACAGCTTGCAGGAAAAGAGCACAGGTCACTGCTCTTTTTAGGGACCCTGAGTGAAAACCCTAACACACAAGAGATTTAGAGGACCACAATTCCACTAACTCTAACCAGCCATGGGAACGACCCAGCTTGTTGCAGTGTCTCAGCATGTCTCATAAAACGCACTGAGACATTTGCTAACGAGGCTATCTGCATGTTATTGTTCATTTTTATTACAGCAGCACTAGGAGTGCCCTTCAATACCAGGACCTTGTGCCTGGTACAGATGTCAGTGTGTTAACCAAAGGAGAACACATCATGCAACTTTCTATCCCCAATAGAAGCAGTCAAATAACAAGACCCTTTCATGTCAGTGTGCCATTTGTACAGACAAATGCTCAGCAGCACGCTGGGTCATAAAAGCTACCCCACAAGGACTGTTTCAAGGGGGAAAAAAAGATTCTTAAATTTATTTTAAGATTCATATCTATGCATCCATGCATTTGCATTTAACCATATACATAATTCACTTAAGTGTAAGAGACCTGCTTTTAAATACTTCACCACTGTGTCATGCCATGGAAACTACCTCAGGGCTACTAGGAAGGGGGTTCAAACATCCCTCTTATAAAACACATCATTATGCATTAGAGGAAACTTCATTCAACAGAGAAGAATGGCACACCAGCTGGAGGTGAACACCATAAACCACATAAAGTTTTAATTAAATTCATTAAAAATTCTTTGTCTCTCACTGTGTTTGGAGGCAGATAGAACCCTTTAACAATGGCCAGCACACAATCAGGTTTGTCAAAACTAATAACAATACAAAAGCATTTGCTTACCCTGGGACATTTTGAAAAAGTTTGAGTAACTGTATTATTTTTAATACGGGACATTTATAAATTATTGCAAGATGTGGCTGGTCTTGGAGCAGAGTTGCTGTTTCTATTGTTCACTGGATTGATAAAAGGTGTTAATAATAAAATGCACATTTTAGTTGCCAAAGTGAATCGACCTGGAATACAGGAAAGAAGCTTATTTTCCCCTTAAAATGTGTATATACATATATGTACTGTATACATTTAGTAGGGCCTGTTGCAATATAACAAGGGGCAATGGCTTTAAACTAAAAGACACAAGGAAAAGTTTTTTCACAGTGGGAGTGGTAAAACGCTGGAGCAGGTTGCCCAGAGAGGTGGCAGATGCCCCATCCCGGGAACCATTCAAGGTCAGGTTGCACAGCATTCTAAGCACCCTGATCTAGATGAAGATATCCTGTTGCAGGGGAATTGGATTAAATGACTTAAGTCCTTTCCAACCCAAACTATTCCATGATACATCAACACATTTTTCATGATCAGCATTTCTTTACAGCACGTTTTCTATATTCTGTACTGTTAAGTTTGAAAAACAAACATTTCCTGCCCTTCAGAACTTGCAGTACATCAGCGATACAAGATACATCAAATGAATGCCACAGCACCAGATCCCCTCCTGCAAACACATACAAGCCTGACATCAGACAATCAAATATGTCAGGGGACTAATGATGAGCACAGAACATGCATAAATGTTTGCAGGATTAAGCTTGCTAACCAGGGTAGAAGAGGATAGCTATTTGGTTGCCTGGCTCTTATGTAAATGACTTTGTTTTTCAAAGCTGGAAAGCCTTGCAAAATACTTTTGTATTTAATCAAATACAAATAAAATGATTCTACAATGTACTGAAGGGCTTCACATGATGAGTCAGTCACAATGTCAGCTATTTAGGCTCATGGCAAGCACTTAATTTGGTCCCAGTCCAGGTCCCATTTTAGTCAGTGGGAGTCCTTTCCCTGATTGCAACACGAGCCTTTGTTACTAAATTATCTCAAGCTGATGAACTGTGAAACAGAAAAGTTACTTTTACTAACCTTTTCTAATCTATATTCGTTAAGGATAATAGTAAACTAGTACTAACTAATTCAGTAATTAGACCTGAAAACATCCTCGCTGCATAGCTGATACATACAGCTTGGGTATTCATCTTTTATACTTCAAGAAGTATCACAGGTCAAAAGAACAGTCCCACAATCTATGTGATATGGTTGAAAGTGATGAAAGAACAGATGAAAGCGTGTATTTCCTATCCTACACCTCAGTAAACAAAGTTGTGGCTTTGTCCATAGTCATGGTGCTATAATTTCCAGACTTAGAAATATATCCACTTGGTGCTCAGTACTCTTTGGGGCAAGGATTCTGACAGGTTTTACTGTCAGGCATATGCCTTGAGCAAAACATGACAGAAACATGCATTTGATGAACTACACAATACAAAAACTAGACTGATGTATCAAAATAAATGTTAGCACATAAAGTGTAGTATTGAGTCTACACAAGAAAGTCCTCTGAATAGTATGAAAACACTATTTAATTTAAGATATAAAAGAGCAAAGTAATTTTTCTGTTTTTTCTCTATCCTATTGCCTTTATCAGCTGGGAAAGTGCTGTCCTCAATTACCTAGGTTTCAGAGGAAAATAAGATGCCTGCTTTTTCACTCTTCTTTCACACAGGCACAAGAAGCAACTTCAAAGGGAATAGCTAAGAGATGAGGGAGCTGAAGAAAAGAAATAGCAATAACAGTAGTCCCAGAACTGTTTCAGGGGATGACAGTAAAACACTTCATAACATGCTTGCCCATATTCCCATCACAAAATGGTGGGAATTATCTAAACCCAATCATCTAAAAATGAAGGTTACAGTTTGAATGCATTGGCTAAGTCCTGCAAGCAATGGAGAAAGGCACAAATAGAAGGTAATTTTTCCAGCGTTATGATAAATACAATAGATAGGGTAAATTGCCTCCTGGGAGGTTCTGTCTCACTCTTTTGAGCATAACAGGCTGAGATTCACACCACTGCTCTGAGCCCAAGGGTATCACTTGGCAGGCAGTGAGATCCTGTAGTGGTCAGCATTACGTATGTATATCTGTAAATCTACAGATGTAATATAGATAGGTAATATATTATGTAAACCTCGTATCTATAGCTGTACCTATAAAAAAATACTTAAATAACTATATACATATATCTGCAGCTTTTTAACACAGTTCTGTCCATAGACTAGGGAGACAAAAAGAGAGAGACCAGATTAATCTCCTGTTCACTCTCTGCCTCTATCCTGTTACAACCTAGGGATGGCAGGATAGGTGTTTCCCAAGCACAGTGTCATGGTGCACTTGTGCCTGCACACTCCACCCTAACTCTGTCCAAGGCATTCTTGAAAACGGAAGCTCACTGTTCACTAGACACCTTTTCGTGACTGCACAAATGAGATCCAGATGTAAACTTGCTGTATCTTTGCTTAAACAGCAACTCTTACATGCCTAAAATGTATGTAAACATGCCTAACTCTTCGGAACCCTGCCTATTTGGAAATCCTGAATCCAAGCTTTCTGCAATACCCGATCTGGCAAAGAGGAAAAGGCAGATTATAAGAGATGCTTATTCGTAATCAGTACGAACTGAGAGCATGTTACAGCATACACAGTTCACATCTGGACCAAATTACCTAATTCCACTGGTCTGGAAACTTGGGCACAGACTGAAGGACAGTCTGGGCTAGGGTCCATATCCCCCTCACAAGACTGTGTTGGGTTCAGCTCTTTTGGCCTCACTTATCCCCCCATGTGAATGCCAGCATGTCTCATGCCACAGATAAAAAGTCTGTGAAACACATGCAGGAGGAGTTTGTGCTGTCTCATTGTGTAAGACGATGGGATGACAGGATAGCTACCACAGGGCACTGTGAGCCTGACAAGAAGCCATATGGGCACATCTGACTGCTGCAAGAGATTTGGGGTTTTAACTGGGAGCTGAGATGACCCAGCCCATACCATTTGGCACAGGCATCGTGGACCATTCTGTGGGATCACCACCAGACAGACAGAGCCTGTGTAGCTGACCTGACCAGAACCAAGCTCCCACCTCTGGTCCAGGCAAGCATCTACCACTTCTCAGAATCCTCAGCAATGGATCTCCTCCAGGGCACGGTATCTATCACCAGATTTTCTAACACCAGAAAACACAAGAGGGACTCAAATGAGCCAAAAACTTCAAAACATTGCATCAGATCCATAGGTGCCAAGGTGAAAACAGGATGACTGCTCTAGATACCCAGAAACAAATTGGTCCCATGCCATGATGATAACGAACATTCAGCTAGACTACCAAACACTATGCTTCTGGTTCCTTGTCCAACAAATAGCTCATCCCAGATCACTCAAGACTTTACTGGCTAAAGCATTTATCTATAAGGCAAGACTTGATTCAGTCACAATGTCAAGACTTGATTCCAGACACATCATACAAGAAACATGTGAATTTTGGCAAATTAGCTACCAATTTTTCTAAACAGAGGTGCAAGCAACAAGATTTTTTGTGGTTTTCACTGGTAGTGGGGGGAGGGTCTGCAGGGGTGGCTTCAACGAAAAGAGATCAGGAGCTGCCCTGTGCCAGACACACAGTTCCATAGCACATCCACCACAGGACACAGCTGAGTCAGCTGCCATGCTGCTGGCACCTCTGGGAAAACATGTTCAAGAAAGAGCAAAACACCACATGGTAAAGAGAGAAATGAGGAAACACAAGTGTGAGAAGCAGCCCTGTGAGCATCGAGGTGACAGAAGAAGGGGGAAAGGAGGTGCTCCAGTGGCCAGAGCAGATATTCTCCTGCAGCCCATGGAAAGGATCATAACAGAGCAGATACCCACACTGTAGCCCATGGAGGAACCCACACTAGGGCATGTGGATATTTTATGAAGGAACTGTGGTTTATGGAGAGCCCATGCTGGAACAGGTTTGTCCTGAAGAACTGCAGCCCATGACCCACACTGAAGCAGGAGAAGCTGCCAGGGACCACCCAGACCCATCCGCCTGAGTCACTTGCAGTGGAGGGGAGATAGAGGAGCTGGGAATGAAAGAATGAAGTTTAGCCTGGAAAAAAGGAGAGGTAAAAGCTAATTCAGTTTTTATTTTGTTTCTCACCATCCAAATGTATTTTAATTGACAATAAACTTAATCCATTTCCCCCCGGCTGAGTTTGTCTAGCCCATGATTTTAACTGACAAGTGATCCCCATCAACCCATGAGCTCTTCCATCTTACTGTCTCCCTCCTCCTGTTCAGTAAGGGGGAGTAAGAGTGGATGGATGGGCAACCAAAGTCAACCCACCACAAAGTACACATCTCCCAGTGCCTTTTTTTTAAGGTAACAGGTCAAAGCAATTGTGAGACTCTGGAATGTTGGTTTAAGCTGTCTTTTCAACCTGTACATTATCTGTGATGCAATAGCAGCACACAGAATTCTTCATGCAGTCACAAGCAAGATCTTCCGTGCTTTCTGTGTTTCACAGCAGAGGAGTGGCTGTTTTGAGTGCGTTGTTGCTGAGCAATTGGTGCCTAGGAGAGGAAGAGTGAGCATCTGAGTGGAGATGACAAGAAAGAAAACATGAAACAACCATGATTAAGGGCTAAAATTTCAAAAATGCTCCGCTTCTGCAGTTGGGGTAAGACCTTCAAAGAAGTTCAGCTCCAAACCAAGCAGTGAATTCTGAGAGTCCTCAAAACCTAGCAGCTGCTACTGAGATCAGTGAGGCTATTCATAAATGCAGGGATCTGCTTGTGCCAATCACAGAGGAGCTGAACCCATACTGAGCTCGGATGTAGGAAACTTTACAAGACAATTGGGGTGAGGAAAAAAAATGAGTATCCACAGCAACAACATGCAATCATAGACTTAAAATAAGTGTGAAGCTTCGTGACTCAAGCTCAACACATTTTAGAAAAATAATGATTATATTTTCACTTCCTGTGTGCCTTAAGTAGGGTATTAGCTTGTAGGAAGAGAGGGTGCTGGTTTGGAGGTTTATGGCTAGGACATATGTCTGAAGTAATTGTGGCTCAGAGTGAATACATGCTAAGTTTATTTTAAATAAGATAGATGGGCAAGTGACAGCCAGGGTCTGGTTGAAAAGTGACATTATTTGTGGAGACAGTCTATTGTATTGCAGCAAAAGAGAATTCCATCTTCTATTAATAGTGGCCAGTGGGAATTCATGCTGAGACTTTCACTTTACTGACATGCCCATTTCATTAAAAGTTTCTTCATCCAGATCCTTTCTTCAGTTTTCAGAGTAACTGTTAGTGTATGTGAGTGAGCAAAAGGATTCTTTGGAAAGGACCCAGCTACTACTGATTTTGAGCAGGGATTCTCAAGTACTACATACAGATGAGATCCACAGTTTGCTATTCTACTAAGTATAACATGGCCCTGGAGCAGCTCTCGGGAGGCAGAAGGGGGGCCTGGGGTGCCACTGAGGGGTTTGCCCAGGTGCTGGGGTCAGACTGTGAGGAGACACTCGGTGAACAAAGCCGCAGCCTGGGGTGCATCCCCATTCATCCTGAGAGCGGGCAGTAAGGCGGGGTGTGCCAAAGCCTTCCCTGTGCCCAGCCCAGCCACTTGGCTCCCTCTCCAGTCAGTCTGAGGGCAAGCAGCTGACACTGCCCCAGCCAAGGCAGGTGGCCTCTCCTATGGAAATGAGCCAATTAAAGGAGACTACAGAGGGGCACAATAGGCCAGCTTCTCAGGCCCAGACTCAGCTATAGAATTGAAGATAGAGAGGTGCTGAACAGGAGAATTTTCAGCTGCGTAATTTTTGACCCAGTACATTAGTACTGTGGGTTAAAACAGAGGAGGGGATTTTGGCACGTGAATCTTTTTCATTTCTTAGAGTCCAAATGCCAAGGATCAAACTGAGAAGTGTAAAGTAACTAAGCAGTTTTCTGTACATCTTATTAACACCGCTAATGAAGGCCTTTCCACATTATGGCCTGTGTCGATTTCAGCCCTGATTTTGTATCTACTTACAGGATTAGAAAGATTAAGTGCTAATTAGAGCACTGAGGGTTAATAACTGCTACTTCTGCAATGCACATTTTTCTTAATCTTGTCTTTAATTCTAGTGGAGATTGGTCCACGTTACAAAGCCAGAATTTCCCAAAGGTTACTAAACACATAATAGAAGGTGCTGGGTACTAGTTTTCTTGTATGTATTGAATAGGCATCACCCATTAGTTTAAAGAAGGAATTACAGGAATGGCAGGAAAAAGCATGCTTTGTTTCTGAAGAAAACAAAAAGCCATGTCTTCATTGTTCTGTTGGAAGCACTGTTAACCCAAATTTCACCCTTTTTATATTTTCAGGTCTGAACTTTCTCATTTGAGCATTGTAATATGCATACACATTGCTAATTCAAAGCATATTCAAACACTACTGAAATTATACATAAAGTGATAACTAAGAACATGTGAAAACAGCAAATGGAGAAAAACTGGCCACTGTCATTCCACTGCCCGTTGACTGGGGAAATCGTGGTGCTGTTCATTAGTGAGACATTTTCCTTGTTCTCACATTAAAGCCAAGTTGCAACATACTAATAGTCATATATTTGCAAATAAGTTTAGAACTATTTTGTTGCTTGAGGGGAACATTTAACAAATCAGCTCAACACAGCAGTTGTTCATGTGTAAAACATGGCCAGGATCCTTTCCAGAGAAAAAAGACTTAAAGGAAGGTTTTCATTTCCAGCCAACAAAGAATTCAATTTGCATACAGGTGTTACAGGGCTTCTCTCTGAATTCATGGGTCACTGCTGGTTTCAGATGTCAGGACACAGAGATGGGTCAAAGGCACTGTGAGATGACTTGCAGCTAGTTAAAGGAGTCTGAGGTCAGGGCTCTTAACATCAGCTCTCTTGTTTTCCATCAAGCAACACCAGATGTACCAGGATCCCATTCAATTACACTGTTTCCCACTGCAGCTAAAGGAGAAGGTTGGATTCTGCACAAGGAGACTGACTACAATGGTTTTTGGGTTATTCTAGGAGAAAACAGCTTCCCATCTCTGGGCGGAGGATGGGATCCACTTGTTTAAAAGCACAGAGCAAGGATCACCCATTAGGACTGAGAAGGAGCAAGAAGGGGTGGCATAGCATGGTCCTTCCCCACGTCAGCAAAGGCTCTGAAGCACTATTACTTCCATTCACAGAACAAAACTGCACAACAGTCTCTTCCAAGGCAGCACAGGCCAAAAACTGGTTTCTTGTTTCATCGAGAAGGCAGTTAAGCTTTGGTTTGTTCCCCATCTTTTGTTGCCTGAATGGTTTAGACAAGGCATAGTTCATCTGTGACAAGTCTGTTGTTCTCTCTCCACCCTCCTAAGAATTACTAAATACACTTTCTTGGCTTGCATTTAGTGCAAAGGTACCTTGTGCAAAAGAAACCATTGTCTGCAGAAGGTCAGGGACACTCTGGAGCAGGAAACTTGTATGTGTATGTGCCTGGTTTTCAGGAGACCTGCCCAAGATTTTGCTAAGATTGTGGAGAAACTGCAAAGAGTCAAGTTACTTGATCCCTGTGTAATGAAATGATCAGGGGAAAAGTCCAAGAACTCTAAAGAGCTTTCTTTCTTCAGACCTCCAACTGTGTGTGACCAGAGGCAGTCTTCTCTCTGCTAAACCAGTTCTTAGTAGATAATTCCCTGAAAGTTACTGATGCTTAATAAATTGTCAGATCTGCCTGTTCAAAACAGTTTAGCATTCAAAGGGCTCTCTGCATAGGACTATCTGAAAACCATCTTGAGTATAAGAAAAGTCATTCTCCAGAAGTCTTTAGAGAAAACCTGGAAAGAGAAACAGGGAATGGGAGCAAATACTGAAGCAATGATTGCTGATTAATATACTGTTAGGCCAACTTTTAGAAATGGACTGGGAGTGTCTTGCAGGAATCCTGTTTGAGCCCAAGCCAGTTAAATGTTTTAGAAGAATTGACATTTGATGTCCCCTTCTGCACTCAAACACCAAAGTATCCATGACCAGTTTGTGGCCTCTTCATTCTTCCTCCAAGAAGAAATCCTTGCAAGTGTCAAATATATTTTTCTGCACAACAAAACCCAGAGAAACAAATTTCTTAAGCCAAGTCCTTATTCTTATTCTATACCACATATAATTATCATGAGCCATCTGTTGAAGAAAGCCTTCAGAGGCACATTCCCAATGTCTGTAGCTTGCTAGGAGTGAAATACAGACCCACCACACCTGGTAGGTGCCTGTTGTGGCTGGTCTGCAACATATGTATTGTAACAAATTTTACTCTACTAATTCTACTTCAAGAAGGGATTGGAATAACAAGGGATTGCACCTGACTTCACAAGTGTATTATTGCCCTTGATAACTATGACTGATTTTTAAAGGTTTTCTAACATTTCTAAATAATACCTATTTCCCCCCACTTTCTATGTTGGTCTCTTTTCACACCTCTTTAAACAGCACTTGCATTCATACATCTCAGTCACACAACTCAAGCACCTTCTGTTGAGCATAATTCTTGCCTCAGACCAAAGATGAGGCCAGCGTTTTTCCACAGGTCACTCCAGCATCCCTGCACCCCCCCTCCCTGCCAGCATCCCTGCATCCTCCTTGCCAGCATCCCTGAGATGCGGCGCTTCACCGTTTCACCACCAGAGAGCGCTGCCTGAATGCCTTTGAAAGACTTTTATGCCAAATTTAAATTTAAAAAAAAAATCCACCTTGAAAACCTTGTTATTTAGAAAAGGTGATGCCGTAGTGGCATGAAAGAAGAGGAATCATTGAAAGAGTGCTATATAATGAAATGCCTCATATCTCTGCACCACTTCATTCTAGTCTCATCCAATCCTGTACAGTCTGGTACAACAGTACAAATTAAGCTTTGTTGATTTAATCAAACAAAGCTGTCTTGAATCAGAGTGCTTATGCCAGCTATTGAGATCCATGGTACAACTCTGATGGACTGCAGTTTGAGAAGAAAAGGCAAACTAGATTTTTACAGCTAACTAAGAACACGATACCACTTAGGATAGAGCATATTATCTTACAAAATTACAAAAAGTTATTACAAAATTAGTGTCCATTTGCATACTACTAATGCTAAGGCTCTGTTTCTTTAAAAACATGTAACTTCTGCTTTAACACTGACTCATCTTGAGGTTGTCTTCTCTTTTTAACTGTGATTTCTATCCTAGTTTTGCTTTTCAGCACCCCCTTTTGTTTACAACAGAGGTCTTTGCTTTCCCCCTAGTTATGTCCAATGCCTTTCCATCACATGTTACCATGTATCCTGCCACATATGTTGCATGCATGGTAATGCACAAATGTGCATCTGCGTTTCCCATTAAATGAGGGGTTCAAAGCTATTCTTGGGTCCAGACTCATCCTTTTCAGACTGGAGCTGAGCTTACAATTCCCTGGAAGGGAAAAGCCAAAGTAAGCTCTGTAACTTAAATCCCAGCTTCTGATCCATGAGCTTGAGCCAGATTGGCCATGGGAAAGCTCAAGCATGATCTCAGTTCCAGGAATGGCTTTTCCAAAGTGCAGCACTCACAAAGCTAGAGCTGAGCCACAGTCAGGTGCAGCAGGGCACAACAGGACCGGGGCCGAGTTTGCTGTGCTAGAGGTCTGCTGCACAGCATCCTAAAGACCTTAACAACCAAAGTATAAATACGTTTATCTATGGATTCTATAATGGAAACAATAAAATTCCAGAAGCCTGACTTGCTTTCGCAGCACTGGGGCTTGGCAGCCCTAGCCACAGATAATTTCCCAACCAATTACCAAAACTCAGAGTAGGACACAGGCCTCACACGATGCCAGTGTATCATTCTTTTGGACATATGCATTTTACTCAACAATAAGAAACCTAAATTAATATGGCTATATTAAGTGCTCTGCCATCAAATTTGTCAGTGAAGAACTAGTCAATGCAATCAGTGACACCTACAGAATTTTGGTTCACCCTACAGCAGACACTTAACATTTGGTATCACACACAGATACCCAAATTCATGTGTCTCATGAGCCTGAGTGTGAGCAGAATTCCTCTCTCTTCCCTCAGTGCTTTAAAAAGGGTTAACCTTAGTTCAAAGAATTACACTGTCAGACGCACTCAGTACCCAACCCAGCCTCTGGAGCTCCACCTCCACCGTGCCACTTCATTCCAGCCTACTTCCAGATGGAGTCTCTACTTATTATCTAGCTTATTTTCCTCCTTCCCTAATAGTCAAAATACCCTTAGTGTTTGAAAACGGCAGATAAACAGATGGAGCACAGGTCTCAGCTGTGTTCTTTGCCAGAACTGGACTACATTTGTGATGTAAAATGAGGTTATCCTGCTCATGAGGTGAGTATGGCATATAATTTGTTTTCCCCACATGAACAAACACCTGTTGAAGATGATAAACTGATGAAGTGCACACGACCTCCACTGTTCTAGAGAGTCAGATCTTCTCTTGTACACAGGACCTACTCTTTCAGGAATGCATTTCTGACTAACTTATTTGCAGTGACAGTCTGTAAAGTCAGAATGTGAGAACACCTAATTTTACTGATGAAATAGCTTCTACTTCACAAAAGAGGAATTACAACCCTCCTGACACTGGACAGCAAAGCCAAGAAGCTCACAGACTTTCTCCTTCTTGTAGCCCTCAGTTTCTGAGGGGACCCTGATCCGAGAGTATGTTCCTTCTCTGAGATTTCACCTCCTGGCCCATTAAAGAGCAGAACAGTACACTGGAGATGAGGCAGGCATCTAGCAGAGCTCAAATGTGCAGACTGTTTTCCTTTCTGAAAAGGTGGGTTGCAGGCAGTCACACAGAGCTCCTTCCACTACTGCACAGCAGTGAGGGATCTGTCCTGGGCAGAGGCCAAGCCACGGCTTTTCTGTTTTCTCCTAGGCGCACCTTCAGCAAACAGCAGGTCTGAAGGGCTTTGGAGGGTCCAACCATTGAAGACTACATGGGGCTGACACTCCTGAGATGATGTGAGAGTCTCTAAACAGTGGAGGAAGTCCCAGAGACCTCTCAAAAAAGATTTGGCATTGTCTAGGTCTTAATCAACTCCAGAATGGAAAAAGCAGCACAAGTAAAGTGTCTCTCAATGCCTACAAATACCTAAATTCAAGTTCTATTATAGCAGGGGGATGGGGAAAGTAAAGAGCACATTTTTTTCTCAGGCTCCAGAGCCAAGATCTGTGTGTTTTTGAAGTCATCCTGCAAGGAAGAAAAGAAAAGGCTGAAGCTGACTGTGACCTAAATAAAGCAAAAAATTAGGTACTTGTGATCAAAGGACTGAATGATGCATATACACATCTCCCTAAATAATAGAGTTGGTGGGGGAAATGACATGTCATTATTACTCTGAAATAAAGCAAATTACCTGTTCTGAAGAGAGGAGTTCATCTGTTTTTTATACAGTGAAGAATAATGCCACACTATTTCTTCTAAAATTAGCAGCTGACAAGCTGAGGCTTCAGTGCACGTAGCATCTGGCTCTCTGGCACCACATGGACTGACTGGAGTGAACCCTTCCTTTCCCACTTTTATAAGGTTTGGTGGGCAATAGCCATCACCACAAAGAATATACACTGGGCTCCAGAACAGCAGTAGCTCTGAAGTACCTCAGAGTTTCTTTCTTGCTCTCTAGAGAAGCAAATGCAGAAAACCTAATAAGGATATTTCAAAAAAAGCCGAAGAACACTGAACAGACTCAAAGTCCTCTTTTCACCCATCTTTTTAACCAGCTGTACACTTCATTAGTTGTCTTCCAAACAAGAAGCAAACATGGGACAATCTCATCCTAAAATTCCACATTTTGACATTTCCAATATTGAAGGCAGGCAGCAAAAAGAGTGAATTCCGAACGCTGAAGTCAGACTCATCCAGGTAAATAAGAAGTTTCTTGTTTTCTATTCTCAAACTCAAAGGATTCAAATGCTGAATAACTGAGCCCGTAAGTGCAGTCATGGCCGAACAATTTATCTTGAAAAGATAATGGCTGTGTTTTATCACATGAATGTATAGAAACAGTGTAAAGACTTCTTCTCTAAGCTGCTCTCCTGAGGAATTTCTGCTGTTCATCTTTAGAGTGACAGTATGAAGGGCTCAGCATTCATAAAGAGGCTTGGGAGATTGAAAACCTGAGGATTTATTTCCATCAGACCTGGGAGATCAAAACCACAGGACTTATTTACCCCCTAGTGAATCTCCAGTTAAGTAGCCTTTCAATGGAATAACCAAACTTTCCTGAATCTCCTTTACTGAGGCACAGCCATAACCATATCCAAGTTATGTGCAGAGAATTCCCTAGCAGCAAATTGGAAAGAAAATAGGAGTTACACTTTCTCTCCCTCACACACCTGAAGGAAGTGATTGGATGATATTTTCTCTGTGTTTAAACATGTAAAACAGCACTATTGCTGATGTTTTTTCCTTGGCTGTGATGACACAGAGAATAGGAAAAATAACAAATCCAGTCACCAACACCTCATATTTGACCTCTTCCATCACAGTTTTGGCCCAGGCAGCTTAAAGTGCATGATGTTTTATGTTTGCACTTATCTTCTTTCACACAAGTGAGGAACAACTGACTTTCCTCTGTGCTGGGAGGACCAGCTCAAACCACGCTGCCTCTCTGCTAATTGTCCTGACTGCCAGGCTCCACAGCATTACAGTGTTGTTTGGTTTTTTTTTCCTTGAAGGGTGGGAGATTGTCATCTTGTCTAGCGAAGAAAAAGATTTTGTAATAGTTGAAGAGCTCCATGGCAAAAAAGCAAGAAGATCTTACTGAAAGAAGATGCTTCCTCAAGTGAGGCTGTCCTGTTCAGAAAGACAGGTCAGCTCCTGGGCACTGGAGTTGCTGAGGGAGGCAAACACAAAGCCATGTCTTAAATTCCCCATTTCCATAGGTTCTTGCATTGGATAAAGGCCACGTGTCAGAGATGAAGAACACCCTCTCCATCTGAGCTAACAATGAAATTCATGAGAATGCTCTGGGGTTAAGCATTAACTAATCTTAATCAAGGAAGGCAAGGACTCAGGGGCAAAACCCATTTTCTTGAGGCTTCAGCAGCCCACAGAGAGAGGAGCAGAGATGAGCTGGACTGGTCCAGGGAGGCTTCTGAGGCAGCTTCTTCCTACGTGCAGGCAAAGCTCTCTGGACACACAGCTCAAGGAGCACCATCCAAGCAAAAGGGCTGTCTGTGTTTGAAGGCACTATTTCAGTCCACAGACGACCAGGGTAAACTCGTGCTCCAGGAAAAAGAATCTGAGCATCTGGCTCAGCAGTTTCTATTTCTGGCTCCTAAGGCAGCTGCCTTCCTAAGGCAGACCTGGTAACCCAGTTGCAGAAAAAAAGGCTGGCTCCGTTTATCACTCTATTTTCCCTGACAGTAACTTACATTTACACAGATTTATCACTACCACCACCACCTTTTGAACCCACTTGAGTGTTTTCTTCACTGAATGAAGCCTGGTAAAAGTCTACACTATCTTCTGCAGAAAATCACTTAGTTGTTGAACGTTTCTTGATCCTTCATTGTTAACAGCAAAAATTATGGTCAAGACTGATACGAGTTTTTCGTCCTCTCTCCGCTTTATTCTAGCACACAGATAACATCAGGCTCATGTACAGTTTCGCATGCAGTTTAAATGGCACCACTGACCTGCAATCAGCATCCTGCAGTACAACACTGGCAGATCAGCACCCCCCTGCCATTTTGTGTATTTACTTATCAACAACAGAGCCAAACAGACAACAAACAGCTCCATGAGTACTGATGCCAGCATGATGTCAGCAGAGAGAATGTAGGACTGTCCACATCAGAGTATGCAAACCTCCTTTTTCAGTACGTGGGGCTAAGCTGCAACTTCTCCCTAGGCTTCACCTCAGCAGGGGGACACAATTACCATGACCAAACAACTGAGGGCAACTTTCCAACACTGCCTCTTTACATAACTTCCTTGAGAAAACAAAAAAAAAAAAATTGAAGCACTATTTTAACTACATTCATAATGATTTATTTGGAAAAATGTTCCCATTAAACTGCACAACCCATTGTAAGTCAGAAGTAGTTTGGTTCCACCTGCATTTAAAGTGATTTTTTATAATTATTCTCATCAGAACAGCCATTAATCACATAAACAATACCTGGCTTGCAGAAAATACATGATAAGCAGCTGTGTTATGACTTACTATTATTTTTATTACATTCTTTAACTCAAATGCAAATTTTCTATTAATTTTTTTTTTTAAAAAACCATAAATCTTACCTTCAGATTGATGCGTGGCAAGAGGTGTCTGTGTCTCCTTGGAGTAGGATACCACCTCCCGAGGTAAGAAATCCACCTGGGTAATCTTTGACACCCCTAGTTTGTGCAGTCGGCGTCTAAGGTGGAATACACGACACCAAAATGTTAGTCATGTTAAATGTAAATCAGCAGCAGGAACAAATGTTTGCTGTTATGAACAAGATAAAAAATACTTCAGCCTTTGTTAAGACGAAACACAACACAGTGTGCATGAGAAGTACCATACTGCAGTGAAAAAAATTAACCTGTGAACCATTTGCCATAATAAATTACAGTTGCTGAACCCCTAGATCATGCTGCTGAGAGGGACTGCAAATGGGAGAGAGAAATGGCCTGCTTGTGCCCCTCTTAACATGCAGCAAAATTCTCTTTCACTCCATCACTACTGTGATGTTCTGCCTGCTCAAAGGAGTTCATCCTCAGCCCCGGATACACAGTTGTGGAAAGGGCACAGTGGGTTTAAACCAGGATGGATTAGGACTGCCAAATGTTCCGCTGGGAGCAACAACAGAGTCTTTAACTGGCAAGGTGGGTAATTGCCTTAAAGAATGAGATTCTGCCTTCCACAGGAGTCATTAATAGTGGCATTGAGGTAGGTTTATGATTAGTGGAGTCCTAATGAAAGGGCTGGAGGAGAGCTAAAACACAACCAGAGCAGAGCCAGTATAATCTTCTATGTTGTCTACTTCTCTTACTTTAAATAAACCATATGAAATAAATCAGTGAAGCAAGCTAACTGTAAGTGGGTAAGGGAAAAAGAAGAGAGGCAGCTGAGCATGGTCATGAACACTTTTAGTTCTACACAGTTCACTCAGCAGCACAGCAGTGAGGGAAAAAATCAGTTTATTTCCTGAATATTACTTGACTGTCTGCAGGGAGTGAAGAATATACAAATGGTTACTTGGAAGTGTTGTACTGGAAAAAATGCCAATTTTCATCAGAGAAAATAATGCAAATGTAAAAAACAAATGAACTAAGTAAGGCCAATTACCTAAATAAATCAACAAGTGTGAGCATGTTTGTGCAGTTATGAGGAAATAAATTCCTGGACACAATGTTTCTCAACTTGTCACATTATTGAAGACAACAATTTGGAAAAGCAGAAAACTCTTACACATTATCCATATCCTCTTCGTTTTCCAGATTGTCAGAAGAACAGAAGTCAAAGGGGTTTTGATCTAATTAATTTACAGTGGTTTAGGTATTCAATTCAGATTGATGGCAGAAAGGAAATGCGAATCTCAAAAGGAGACTGACATCACTGGGTAACACCTACTGAACTTTTCAGATGATTAATGCTACATTAGCTATATTTTTTCTAATCTATTTTACTGTCTGCCTGAGTTGTTATTAAGCTGACTGCAATTAGATTCAGCAGGTAATCAGTACAAATCAGATGTATTGTGTAACAAACCACTAGAGCAGAAACCGTTGTTGTAGCTCTGAGTCTTTCCTCTTTCCAAAGAAGAAAAATTAACAGGTCTCTCTCCTTACAACCATCTCTGACTTTGCTAGTATGAACAAAATCTACAACTGTCCAAAAATTCTACAGAAAAACTTCTCCCTGATTACTGGGAGCAGAAAAGTTTCTTCAGCAAGCAGAAGTTTCAGTAGTTTTACATTTTTGTAGGTGCTTTAACTTAGGGTCTGTGTGAATTCAATCTTTAGTAAGTATCTCACTCCAGCTTTTGCCTCCCTCAGCACCAGACTTGCAATCTCTGTTGCCCAGTTGGTCAGTCTGACTTCCCTATGTAACCAGTCCCCTGCTGCCCCAGGCAACTCCTTCCATTTACTGAGGTTCTTAAGCCTTTGCATTGGAAGAGTCTCTTGACAGTGGTCTTGGTTAAGTATAATCCCTAATTAACTGTGTATCTAATCTAGACCTAATTGGAACCTCAGCTAATTCTAAAACAGTTTCACAAGAGGTCACTCTGTATCTCCTGGACTGCCTGAGAATGGAGAACACGATCCTGAGGAGAGCAGGATTTAACCCCTAGCTGGGTGGTTAGACCCTCTTTGCACGCTGTATCCCAGAAGTGAGGAACTTCCCACAGCACTGTGCTGAGACAACACGTGGAATTTGGCATCTCAGCCAGTTCCAGTCCAGGAATTGCTGGTGCCTGTACAAATGCCTTGTGCCACCCACATTCTGGTAATCACTGGTGAAGACTGGGATGTCCTTCTTTATCTTATGAAACACAATCTATTGATTGCTTTTTGCCTGTGTCAAGCCACCTCTAAGGGTTCTCATGTTACTAAAAGCCGGCCTAGCCTTTGGTCCTGAGCACTTAGGGACACCTGGAGCATCCTTTCAGTATCTGGACTCTACCACATATGGGGTGTAATGTTCTAGTTTCTAGTTCTTTTTAGGGCAACACTAAATGGTTTATTGTTTTTCCATTTCCATTTTTCATCTGATGTGCTCATAATTCTCATAAATTCAATGAATATTCATCTTAGAAAGCACATAAGCTTGGAAAGATTCCTTTCCAAACCGCCAGTGGGATGTCAGCAGGAGGTTAGTGACTAAACCCCACGCATTAAAGTTGATTCTTCTCTCCATGGAAAAGAAAGAAAGATGTATCTCCCAGAAGTGTTTTGCTACACATCATTTAATTCTAACTGCAGGATTTCTTTTGCATTGGTTTTGTTGGGGGGTTTTTTGCCCTGGTCTCAGGACACCAGAGGAAAGTTTAACATTGCCTTGGGTTTGAAGACAGTTTTCTTTCAAAAAGGGCAGGACTTCCATTAAAATGTATTCCTGTGGATCTGCTCCTTGGCATGCTCCTTTTCTGTCTTTGCACTGACCACTCATAAATTATTGAAGTCCTGTAGCTACATAGAGGGTTATCTTTTCATAAGTCAAATAAAGAAACTTGCTTTGCACAGCTGTTTGAGTAACCTTGCTCCTAGGAGTGCTCATCTTTTAATCCAAACTTCTGTAAAAAAAGCAGCTGAGATTTCTGAAAGGTTTCTGTAGGTTAAAATAGGTCCAAAACCTCCACCTTTTTGGTACAACCCAGGCAAAGTTGTAGAATCGTGACCTATTTGAAGTCACACACATGGAAAACTACAAACATCCCTAGGAGTTCTGGATATGGAGCAATATTTCTGTTTAGCAAGCTCTCTGGATACTTTCCTTCCGATCTTTCCTAGTGAAAAGACCTAACACACCCAACTGCAGCTGGGAGCACTGTCAATCAGCAGCTCAAGGGAAGTTGTTGTTTTTCTTACAGAATGGTGAATGAAGTAGCACATGAACAACTAAAAGCAGGAGACACTTGCCTGGCGACCCAAAACAGGCAACCCTTTAAGTTCATTGGTTGAGCAAAGTTTTCATTGTCATGATTTGGCTTTGCCCTTGACTTATGCTCTGAAGAACTTGAGGTACTGCTACCTATCCTCTTAGAGGTACAGTTTATCCCAAATAGCTCTGCAAGCAGGCATTTCTACATTATTTAAACTAACTATTTTTTTCACTTGTATGGCGTAAAGAAGTTCCATCCCAAACTATAAAGTATTAATTTTAGTTGTATTACAATTTTAGAAAAGCTTGATAGGCCTGAACTCAACTAAGATGGCAAATATTCTTGGACTATGATCATACTTAAGTGCACAATTTCAAATGCATACACAGCTCCTAAGGAAAAAGGGGTATCATTACTGCATGTGGAAACAGCATAACTAGAGCAGGCAGAAAGGAGGAGGAAAAGTATCTTGCAAATGATTCAGAGAGAACAGTCTGAATCAACAGGTAGAAACAAGATTAATGTAACTACACATGCACATATGTGCCACAATAATAACATTTCATCTGAAATGAAATAGTTATTTGTATTGTGTTTCAGGCAACAGAAATAGAAATTTATCTTTTCATAAGCTTGTTTAAATAGTTGGAGGTTTTTTCTACAAAGATGAATTTGCTTAAGCTTCTTATTTATGAAACTAAAAAAAGAGAACTTGAATTATGGTCTTTTTGAGTCAAAAAAGCAAATGAAAATCACATACAACCAGCTCAACTAGGAAGCATTTTCAACATAATTCTTGCAAAGAAATGATAACAAAAAGAGCTGACATATACCCAAGTTCAGAGTCAGACTGGAGTTGCAGCACTGAGGGGTCTGTGTCCCATTGCAAGGTCCTAGGGTGGTAATCAGCCGTGCAGCACGAAGGGGAAGGAAGAAAAGAACACACAGAATTAACTGAAAGGATGAACAAGACCCCATGTCTCCTTAGTTACATGCTCTACGTAGTACATTCAATCTCCAGGTGCAAGCAACAGCCACCATATGTCAAACAAGGTTTGTACATCAAACTGAGACAGGGCAGGAAATTTATTAAAATTACACATTATTGATAAACAAAGGAAAGAAGCTGGATTTTCTGTCACATATTGATTAATGAGACACGGGGTTGGGTTTTTTTTTCCTTTTCCTGAAAAATTTCTAGCTCTTTAACTTAAGGTAATGGATTCACAACAATCTGTAAAGTCTGCAGGCACAATTTATTTATGCTTTTATTATAAGGTAGATTGAGAACTCCACTTGCCATGAACTCCACTGAAGGGTTTATCCCCCCACACACTCCTGAGACAGACAGTAATCCATCCTGTACAACACTGCTCTGGGCATGAACATCATGTAGTGCACATGACAACAAACTGCACACTGATACCAGCTCTGACATACTCCAAGGGCATCTGGGAGAAACAAATACATTCTTCTTCTTTTCCTCCAGATAAAACTCCTGGGGAAGAGGGCAATGATACATCTGGGAAAATCAGATCTATTACAACCTCTTAATGGACTGCTGTCAGATGAGGCTATCACCAAATGTACAGATGTTCTAGAAGTGTGGTCTGAAGGGAAGATGTTGCTCCTTGCATTGCAGTGCAGCTTGCCATGCTACCAGCTCTAAAACACCTTGCAAACATTCACAGAGCCTTCACAGAGTCTTGTGAAATACTCAGAATCCTCCCATTTAGAAATGCAAAAATTGACATATTGAGGCCAACAGTTTCATAAATGACTGCTCCTTCCCTGTCTTAATTTTACTTTATTTTCCACACTCAGGAAGCCACATGTTATGTGCAAGAAAACTGCCAGAATCCATGACAGAATCAGGAACACATCTTTGACTTCTGAGCACCTTTTCCTGTAGTATGAACACTAGATTATGCATTGTTCTCACTAGCAGAGGCTAAAGCAAAGTGCAGTGCTCCTTCACTAAGCATGCAAGTCATGAAGACATGCTGGATAATGATAGTTGTCAAAATTAAAAACTCCCCTAATTCCTTCTGCATACAAATTCTGAGGGTATAGAGATCATAATATTACCAGATTCAGCCAAAAGCAGCCATATAATCAGCTGTGCTCAATATACCCAAGCCTTTCTGCAACAACAGCAACCTCTGCAAATGAATCACTGATATAAACTAACAAGCTACTGAATTAGGTTAGAAATGGTTCTCTTAAAGCCAAGTAATTCTACCTCCTGTCCTTAGCAAACTCACCCATTCTATTACCAACGTTAACTCACTCTCTGGAGAAACAGACAAGGGCATGTGCTTTACTCTTGTTGTTTCAGAATGCAAAAGAATAAATCTCAACACCCTGTACACGCAGAGAATGAAAAACTGTAATGCAAAGCTGCCTTCCCATGCAACATAAGGGCACTAATTTCCCTCAGCTTCTTATGGTCCATAGTAATGTTTATCAGGATAATTATACTGACAGAGAAAGGCTTCTCCAAAACTCAACTGTATTACAAAAGATCAGAGATAAAATAATACAGCAGTAAAGAACAGATTTTTCCCTTGTAACTTGACTGCAGCTTAAGTACAGTGGAAAATGGACATAAGATCTGAATGCCTGATGCAATGCAAAGGCATCAATGACTAATGCATTATAGATACTCCATTAAAAATGCTATCTGTGTGAAGATTACTCTTGTAATGTCACCAAGGTCAGCAGCATATATTAGGACTTGCATATAAGTGCCAGTTTCTAATTTTATTGCTCCCTAGGGGCTACTTATACATTCATGTCCAGGTTTTCCAATTTCTTAAAAGAAAATATACATAACTCATTTCAGTTTCCTCCCGCCAACATTCATTTTCAAACCTACAGAATTCGTAGGGGGATAAAGTGTATATCATCATAAAGAACACCATTATCATTTCATTAAAGCAAGAACTTGCAACAGGTCTCTAGAAGTACAGTTCCTATGTTCCACCTCTAAGAATCCAAGTCAGGTCACAAGAGAGGGCACCTTTACCTGGTGCCCAGATAAAAATGCCAAAACAAAATAAATTTAGAGATCTCCCACACTCAAAGCAGCACTCAAATCCCAAAAATATGAGAAGAGCAACACTTATGGTTTGGGCCATCACATGCAGACATGTAGTAGAGACGTGTTCTTCCCTTAGTATTTATTATCTGGATTCTGACATGGAGTCTTCACCACTCTGGACACTGATAAATACTTTTAATAGCACTTCTCCTTGACTCCTGATTGTATGTTTTCAACAGTTTTAGTGCATCTGCAAAACACTTCCTAGATTTGTGCTCCATGGTGCAACACTGTGTTACCACTTGCACATGCATGAGAAACAGATAAAGAAGCCATCTGCTGAGCTGTCCTCTCTAGCTTGGTTGAGCAATGCCATCACAGAAAATGAGGCTGCAGGTAGCAAATCTTCAGATTCCAAGTCTTTTGCCCTGGGAGACAGAACCCAAGTGGCTATGCTCATGTAGTGGAGGCTGGACAGTAGAGGGACTGACTCTATGTTTCCAGGAACACCACTGATTTGTTCTTTGTCTCTTCCTGGCACCTGAAGAATGTCATCAGATCAAAATGAAAGCGAGTGAACAGTAAAGATGTAATCTGGACCTGCAATTTAGCCAGTTTCCATGTCAATAACATCAAAAAAGAAAGAAATAGATTCTTTGAAGATGAGCAACCCAAAAGTGATGTTGAATAGCCTGTGCTGTCATCCTGACTAGAAAATTAAAGCTAATCTGTTGTGATGAGCAGACATTGCGTGCGACATTCCTTGATCGTATGGATGAGCATCATAATTACACTTGTTCTCCTGTGGACACTCTCAGTGGGGATTTTGAAATGCCACTGGATCCCAGCAGAAAAACGGCTGCCAATCTTTTTCCAGCTAATGCATGAGTTCCTCTTCCAGACACTTCTTCATGAGAAAAAGGATTAGGTCTTGTTACTCATCTTTTTTCTTTCTTACTTCTTCATAAGAGAAAACTGCAATGGTTTGACTTCAAGTCACCCAGAGACGGAGGCAGAGGAGGTAATGTCACAGACCCTGAGGACCAGTGTATGGCCAAGGAGTCAGCAGTCAGGCAGAGGTGCTCCCACTCTGGACCCTTTCAGAAAGCACAAGTTGCTCAAGGTTCCCCAACTGGATGGAATGTATTTTGGCACAGGTCTATGTAGAAGAGATGCAAAACATCTTAGTTGAACATTTTCATGGGGGAGAGGAGCATTAGACCAAGCAGGTAAAAGTAGTGGTCTCTATCAGTCCCCAGTCCTGCAGACTCCTCCCACGCGTGGAGGGAGTGACACAGGCATGGGAAGGACCCCTGGAAAGTCACGGAGCAGCATACTCAGGGCTAAGCCAGACTGGTCTGTTTCCCACCCCCAGACCACACTGACACCGTTTCACACAGAACTACCCAACTTCAGAGCCAGTTGCTGTATCAGTCTCACATGGAGTGGCAAACAATAGCCCTGTGTCATGGTCCATCCCCCTCTTACATGCTCACTGCACAAGAGCTGAGCCTGGCTGACTGAAGGATAAAAAGCTGTACCACCAAATAACAGATTGTTCTAAAGCAGCACAGAGGGAGTGAGGGCTGTTAAATGTTGCACTAAGAAGACAAGGTACAGCTGTTACTGCCTCTCTTTAAACTGATCTGCTTTCACTCTTCTCATTTGGATAGGCATCTCAGTAATCTATTTTTTCTCAAATTTAGGACAGTATTAATGCTGGTGCTATTTCAGCCCTTACTACAGAAAAAGTACCAGATAATTTTGACACATCACCTTTTAATAAACTGCATAAAGAAATCAACAATAGAAAGTGGCCCAGATGTCGTATATTTACTAAAGGACTGGATGATAAAACAACACTTATCTCTTCAGAATTCAAGTTCAAAGCATTAAGAAGACGTTCAAAGCACAGTTCTAAGAGGACAGAGAACCACTGCAAAATTTAGGGTGGGAGGAATTTGAACAGAAGCATTCCCTTTTCTGTAGCATTATTATTATTACCATGGAAAAACAGGCACTGCCATATGTTACAATGCTCTGTGTAACCTTACTTCCAGAAGATTTTATTCTGATTGCATAATGTCAATTATGTAGATTAAAAATGTGGAAAAGACTAAAATAAATAAACCAAAAATAAAACAAACCACTTGAAACCTTTTGGAAAATTCCCAACATCAGAATGCATTAATGAAGCATAGAGTCTGACATCCAAAACTGTCTGGAATCCATGAGAACTCCTCAGCTGATTTAAGCAACTTTGGCTCTGGCCTTAGCAGTAGTGTATGAAACACGTAAGGCACCAGTTCCAATACATACACTTAGTAATTTGCCATCATAAAATGATATTTAATATCTGTAATGATGGTCATATCGCAACAGAACTTGGCTCTGGGTAAGTGCCCCATTCCAACACTTTTCATGTGAAATATACTGACATCTTGGTTCTGACTCTACTTCCCTGCAGCCAAAATCAAATCCTCCCTCATCTGTTGCTGATGCTACAGAACATGTGTTCTGCATGACTTCTTTCCTCCCCACACTCCTCTTTCCCAGGTCAAGAGCAACAAGGCCTGAAAATCCACGCTTTTGAAAAAAAGGCTACTCACAGGAATAACAGCAAACTCTACTCTCCCAGGGGCTTCTTGCAGGGCAGAAACCTCTTTGCAGCATTGCAAATCACATCTTCAAGCAGAACTGGAGGAAAGCAAACACCATATTCTGGCATCTCCTGTCACCAAGAGCTATTGTGCTCTCCAGACCAGGAGAAAACTGCACTGACAGTGTACTGAGACCCGAAGTATCTGCTGAACTGAGATATCCATATGTGCCCCTAATGAAACACCATTGGGTCTGACAGGCCCCAAACCAAGCATCTCCCCTTGCAGCAACAACGCCCTAAAATGACCCTTCCTATGGGAAATAGCAATGCCCTCCTAACCCTGAAATTTAGTGATGCACTGTGCCATGACTCCACAGACTAGGCTGTGCCAGGGTTTTGCAGCAATCAAAGGCCAATCCACTAAGCAGAGCACAGACTGTTACGAAACTGAAGCAAAGAGACCTGAAATGAAGGTGGGACTCACCCAGAGCATATGGACTCATCTACCCTGTAGGAAATCTCAAGGTACCTTTGCTTACTAGAGCAGTATTTCTATGTGACTATATTCACTCCCATCTGTGGTAGGAGAAGGTCTTGATGTTGCAGGAGGTATTTATACAATCTTCAGGCACCTAAGGGAAGGGCTCCGCCACTGAAACATTACCATGGACTCCTTCCATACAAACAAAGGCAGGAGATTGCTCCATGCAGCAGTTCCAAGCTGACCCAACTTAGACTCCAATTGTGAGAAGGTATTAGAGGTGCTTGGTATCTTTACTGTTCACTCACTGTCACTTTGATCTGCTGAGAAATAGATAAGGAAGCCATCAGCTGCTACTTGAGAGCCTGCAGGCTTCAGTCTGCTTCATGCTTTCTTGTCTTCTAACTTCAAATGCAACTAGCAAAAGAAGTGCATTAGGAAATTAGGAAAAAGGAGCTAACCAACAAGCCCAACACAATTCTTGCTCCTGACTTTGATGTAAGGAGGAGCCTCATGTTTAAAATTACAGTTTTAACCCTGGATTACAATTTGCAAAAGATTCAGAATTGCTTACATTAAGAACTGTGCACCTTCACACCAAGGACACACTGAAAGACACGTTACACCCAAGCCATACAATCTTAAAAAAACCTGGATGCAACAATTGTGAGATAAAAGACATACTTTAAAAACACCAACAGAAAAAAAGGCTAAGATTTTTATGAATGCAGTTTTTCAATATGATACCAAATATTGTCAGCAAATTGCAACCCACTATTATTTGCAGTTTCAATGTGCAATCTATCATGTATCTAGACTAATTTTTTTTAAATGTCTGAATATTGCCAGAATGAATTTAAGGCTGCATAATTATTTAGCAGCTTTACAGAGTTCTAGTCTGTTGTGTCAGTTTCCTCAAAGCTCCTACCTTGCTGCTGATTAAACAGCAAATCTGAACTAAGAAACTGTTGATGAGAAATTACTGCAGATGCTTAAATATAAATGTGTGTACAGATAAGCTGGGTTTTTTTACTCCTTTCACTCTAGACTTCTATAATTTTAATTTTCCCCACTATGATTTTCACTTTTTGATATTTTTGAGGTGTTTCTCCAAAACAAACTATATCAAAAAAAACCCCCAAGATTCAAAGCCACTAGTCAGAGATGGAAAAGTACCACTCGCCTCAATGGATGGTTTGCATCTAAGCCACTATTCTGCTGCCATCTGCGCTCTGTTTTGCAGATCTGTTCCACTTTGAAAGGACTGGCAAAAAGAAAATACTGTCCTTGTGCTACTTGTTTTCTGAAGCACATTATAAGCAAGATGGCTATCAGCAGTTAGGGAGGCTTTGGGCCTCTCAACAAGACACTCACTTGTGCTCGTAGAGCAGAGGTCTGCTCTGACTTCCCTGTGTGTTCTCATGTTCAGAGATGGGTTGCTAAAGCTAATCATAAAATAAAATGCCATAATGCATTCAGAGAACAAGGAGTTTGGCACCGCTACTGGAGCACAGGCAGAAGGTTTTGCTTGGGTTTGCATTTACACTTCCAAGCAGGCTGGCACCTCTGACATCCAGTCTCCACCAATAAAAAGAGCAACTCTGACCTCCCTGAGAGCACAACACAATCTTTTAGCTGCCTGGCAACCATAAGAGCCCTTTTCAGAATGGTAGGAGTTCAAAACACTTTTTTTTTAAAGGTATATTTATGAAAAACCATGGAAAAGTAATATTTAAGACACATGAGTATTTCAAAATTCTTCTTGAATCAAGGCTATGCTGCATAATGGATTTAATAGTTTTCAAAAACCACTTAACTTTTAAATCAGGATGAACAATTCTGGCAAGCCTGAAACTATAAAGACATATCACAGGACCAACACCTTGCTGATTCCCGTTTCACAAAATTCCACTAATTAAATCAGCAGTTTTATTGTTTTATTCACCCAATCTGCTGAAATTATCTGCTATAGTTAAAGTCTGTCCTTTGATTCAGGTCTGCATTACAGATCTCCTGGCAATGCCATATTCACACTTTATATTCTATAGCTACAGAAATCTTAGTCTGCAAATTTATGCTGGTTTACCAGGAGGGTCACTGTGGGCAGCAGGCTGGATCTGTGAGGACAGAAGGTCTAATAGTTAGAACTGACACAGATTTACTCTGAGTGCCAGATACCAAAATGGTAATTTTGAAAGTGCAGTAATAAAAAACAGGTTTGGGGGGAAGGCACAAGTTGTTTTATTCCTTTAGCAAACCCTGAAAATTCCTCTTTCAAACACTATTTCTGTCTTGGTTTTATACTGAGAGTAAGTCTGTGCAATAAAACAGAACTCAGATGATCACAAATGTAAAGAAAGAACTTGGCAGGAGAAGTTTTATATACTATCAGCTCATGCAAGTGCTTGGAAGGAACTGCAGCACTCACATTAGGAGTATTTGATCCAGACTCCACGGATATGCATATGAGGAAAGTTTTCTCATAAACTTCAAGGGGCTTTCGGTACAATTGGATAAAAGACAAAATCACATTTAATAGTCAAATCTAGGAAAGGCAATCCAAAACCTTTGAGAGGACTCAAAGAGGTAACATGAAGGTTGGAACCTACAACTTTTAGGTCTGGTATTATTCAGCTGAAGGAGTAGGAAAATTTCAGCAAATTTTCAATTTTGCTTTGCTGCTAAAATCCAGTAACTACTAGCTGGAAGAAGAGCTACTGTTTCCCTTCCTTTATAGAAATTACTTTGTGGTAGAAAAAGTAAAATCATTCCAAAAGGAGATTTTTGCTACAACTAGAGCTGAAACAAGAACTCACTGTATGAGAGTTATCAAAAATTTTTCACATTAATAGACAAAAATGTCAAAAGTTCTCATGACCCAATGATCTGACTTTTAACAGACCAGCTCAGAAATTATTTTCTGAGCTTGAACTATTAAAGTAAATAATTGCATCTAAACTTTATGACTCAAAATCAGTTTTAAATAGAAAACCATTCATTTTCATAGGTTCTGCTTATGAAAAAATTTATATGGAATACTGAGACTGTTTCAAAACTCCTTGGGGGAAAAAAATTTAGCAGTATCTCACCAGTGGCAGCAATTTCCACTTTATATATTTGAAGAAAAATCCTAAAAATTGCATTACTAAAATAGTTACCCATATAATCTTTTTATTTTTCCAGATAAAATATGAAATTGTGAATGGGAATTTTCTATGGGTCTTTTTAATAGGTTAGAGAAGGAGAAAATATCAATATGCACTAACTGTACCAGTTTAACTATGTTAAACAGTTTAACATAGGAGGTGATCTCACACAATTTAATTAAATCAAGATGAAATTGAGTGCAAGAGAACTGTTGAAGCTGAGCTGGCCTTAGCAATTAAGTTGTTTTGTTTTAAGAGGATTAGTGTTTTAGTCCCTAAAATCATCTGACCGTCTGACTAAATATATGATGATATGCCTGTAAATAACTAAAGAGAACTAAGTATAGCTGGGCTGATAACCCAAATGGTTAAGTGGGGCTTTATACAACAATATTATTTTCTTCTGGACACAGCTGGGGCTCAGGTTTCCAAGGCATTTTACAAAGCACCCTGGGAATGGCAATCTTTCCTTCTCCTTTGATTTATAGCATGGAGATGCTTGCTAATGAGAAAAATAATCAAAGATCTGGAGGACTGAACTCTATCAATCCTTTAGGAAGGAAGGCATGAAAATCCTTAATGATGCCACAGGCTCACACACTTAAAGGACTGCAGATGATTCTAATTAATATGGACTACTTAGACTTTGTAACTGGCATGCACTGAAAAACATCCCCCACTTTCTAGGTCAGATATACAGACACTTGAAAGCAGCTGCCAAATTTCAGTCCCTAAGGTGTCTGCTTCTGTTTATAGGCCAAAAAAAACCCAACAACAAAAAACCAACTGGCAGGGAGAGGCTTTAGCTATTTAGATATTTAGATATTATTCAATATCTATTGAAAGTAAAGAAGAAGGATTGTGGTTCTTTTTTGCAGGGACAAAAGGAGGGAAAACAATGTAAGCAACCTGCCATGCTCCAGCCTTGTATCCCAACCTCTGCAGGGCAAGCTGTGATGTGCAAACAGCTCGACACAGCTGCCTGTTACCACCCTGTGAACAGGCTGCTGCTGGGAAGTGTGAGAGATCACAGCATTGCTGTAAAAAGTAGCAGAGCTCCTAGGCCAGAGACAGCAGAGACAGCCATGGCTTCCCCAGGCAAGAGCAGGAGGCTAACACTGTCACTGCTTCACAGAAGACATCACTACTCAGGTCAAGAAGGCTTAAGGGACAGTTTGGCCTCTAAATCTGCTGGAAACTGTAAAATAAAATGTGTTCCAAGAGATCCTGACAATGGAGTCATGGTAGATTAAATGGGAAAAAATTTAACAGCTGGGTGTTATTAATTTCTGTCCTGCCATGTAACAGTACACATCCTATACCAAGCCCAAAGCCACCAAAACAGAGTGGCAACAAAGCACCCCAGAGGGTATCCCGTTTATCTCTAGTCACCAAGCAGAAAAATTCTCTTGACTCTGCACTGTGAAAGGCTGCACAACAGTCCCTAGGGTTACAATCCTTCTTTTTCTGAATGAAACAGCATGCAAGCAAAGTTTGCCATGATGTAGTTATTTTCCCTCAGTCTTTCCTGTAGCTCTATCAGAGTCTTTACATTGTTCTGTGCTTCCCTTTGGCTCAGCCCATTTGTGAAGTAAGTATGCCACTAAAGCAGCCATTTAGAAAGCATTTCGTACATATAAATTGACCTTTCAGAAAAGCTCCATAAAGAAAATAATCCACTACTACTAACTGTTACTGCTGCTACTCCCAAAGCAACACATCACCAGCCCACTTGTCCTTGCACAAGTGAAGAAGGATCCCTGTCACTTCTGAATGTGGTAACACAATGAAATGCTGGTAATGCAAAGCTGAGTGGCAGTGATGAAACAGCATCATTGCACAGAACCTGTCAAATGCATTTGCTTAATGACAAAGTAACTAAGCCCGAGGCAGTACGGATCTGTTGGCTCTGGTTTTAGCAGATATTATAGAAACATGGTTCTGCTAATGTCTGTGAGAGATGTTTCCTGCAGCTAAAGAGAAGATAGGAAATATGTCTTCTTCTTTTGCATTCTTTATCTGTCTAATTAAACAGCAAAGCAGACACTTAAAAGGGAGAATGGCATTCTGATACCTTTTTTGCAGCTTGCTGATGTGTTATAATTACTGTTCTAGGTAAGAAGCTGTTTGAAAATAAAAGCTGAGTTGCCAAGTCTGATTTTTCAGGAAAAAAGCACAGAACCCAAACACTTTGATGACATGTAGATGTACTCATGAGAGATCATCAAACAAAAAGTATCTTCTGTTTTTAAATATTATGTGGCAAGAACACACTGGAGTAGAAATACCTTTTTTTTTTTTTTGACTGACAGTGAGCAAGATTAAATGCAAAACTGTAAAATGATGACATGCTTTGACTCATTTGGTGCCCAGATGCTCCAGAGCTACCTCTTTCCTTTTGATTGTATATCTGAACAGTACGAACTGTTTGTGTTTGACAGACAGACATGAAGTAATGCAGGATTAACACAAGACTGGTGTGTGTATTTAGATGCTGCATTATACATCAGAACACCTATTATTTACACAAAAATAAGTAAACAATATGCTGCAGAGAAAAAAAGACTGGAATTATGTCTTCTTCTCCCTGAGCCAGGCCAATAAAATCTGGGGGTGAACATAAACACAATGAAAGAAAACATATCCTAGTGTATTTCTTCTTATAATGAAACGGCTCAAAGTGGCCATGGTAGATGAAAGCAACACTAGATCACATCTGATGAAAACACACACAAATGCAGACTAATACTGTCAGCAAACTTCAAAACAGAATGAGAGGGAAGAAGACATGCTCTCAACTCTCTATCCATAAGGACATCCAACCTAATGTGACAGCTGTTACTATATTCTCTGGATACAACTGGGAACATTCAGAGGTCACAATGACTCTAAGATGAACTGATGTAGTGGACAAAAAATCATGCCATGAGCCAAAGCCAAAGGCGATACTGCTCCTCAGAGAAAAGAGCTCCAGCACTGCAGACAGCTGTTCTATTTCTAGGATTGCTCATGTAAAGTATTTCAAGTAGAATTAAAAACCTAGTGATGATGAGACAATCAGGATTCCAGAGTGATCTAACTTCTCCAGCATGTTACTGCTACAAAATCTCTTTGAGAAATCTAGTTTCCCTTTATTTTTTTCTTTCCCTGCTACCTAATGCAATGCTCAAACTCATTCTCACAGGAACTTTCATTAAATATTTAGAGCTTCATCCAAACACGGACTAACCCTTGCTTTACTGCAAGTATATTTCATACACAGAGGAAAGCTAATCAATTTCAGTGCATAAAACCCATTCCAAAACCTGTGATATCAAAGGAACAACAATGTAAATCAGGTAGGAATCATTAAAACTAAGTATTGCATAGTGCCCTAATCCAAATAAGAACAATAATTACAGAATGAGTAGCTGTAGCCAGACAAATGGGCTATGAGAGAAATAGTACAAAATAATCCAGCTTATATTATATTACAGCAGATAAAGCACCATTTTGAAATAACCATCCTCTGAAAGAAGCCACCAGAAGATTAATGTCTTTGTCCTTATGGGAGCCCACAAAATAATCAGGTACCTAAACTTATGCACAGCAAAATACACAAGTTAGAAAGCAAAAGAGCACAGATGAAATTCTTGCAGAAAGAAGGACAACCATTAACCTTTGCACATCCAAGACAGCTGAGCCTGGTGCAGTTCACTGAGCAGATGGAAGGCAGGAAACCTTACACTCAGCCTAATGGGATTCTCATGTTCCCCAATGCATAGCGGGAAGTGCTGCATGCATGGGACTCCACTGGACACACACACACACACACACACACACACACACACACACACACACAAAATCCACAATAAATGAGATGCTACTGTGCAAACCTACTACTGTAGGATGGTGAAGCTGGCTGAGAACATGTAGGATGATCCCAGCTAGGAACATATAGGAGCAGTGAAGGATACAGGGCAAAATGGGCCACACAGATAAATCACACCTTGGCCCACAAATGGAACTCCTCCCAGGTGCCACACGCCAGGGTGAGCACAGGACCCCCTGTGGGTGACACAGGCATACATACCAATGCAGGCTGGTGTGAGCACTGGAAGCTACCCAGCCACAGCAGCACATCCTCCCAGCATGGATGTATTTCTGCCGTCTTACACTGAGCTGACATGCAAAGCACAGACTGACCCTACCTGAGCCAGGACACAAGGTCCTTTCAGGGAGCTGCTCAGCCCACAAAACCTTACACTGCACGGCCTGGCTCTGAGGCACTGTACAAGGTTTGTTCTTGTGCACGTCCTCAGCCAACATAAATCCAGAGTTCATGGCCAAGAGTGCTGAGAAGACGAGATTTACAAATGCCTAAGGTATGTTGAGTAGCAGAACATGCCTCTCCATGGGCATGTCTCATGGTGGCTCTGCTGTAATAGTCAGCATGCTCTCTAGGCACACTAGGGTAGCAAAAATTCAGGGTATCCACCAGGGAGATGCATGCAGTTATCACAAAGCAGTTTTATATTAATAGAGGCAAATTTGTGTTTCACACTATGCTACAGCACAGGAGCTCTCTCTACAGCAATGGCTTTACCTCAGCCCTTTTCTTCACATGCATTCAAATCTACATTGCAGTTGTGCATGCCTGTATAAGCTGACCATGAGCAAGAGGATATTGGGAATCATCAAAATGCTTGCAGAATACTAAACAAACCAAAACACTTATCCTGAAAGAGCCAAACATACTCTATTCCAAGGAGAATCTTCACGCAGTCCTGCAATACTGTCTTATTGAAAATGAGTCATGTCTGAATACATCACACAAGAAAGTTCTGTAAACCAATGACCCATCAATTAAGAGATGAGTATCTGCTCAGGCTATGATGTAATTTTTCTGTCCTATCTGTGTAGCTCAAGCAACACAGGCATCAAAAAAGCAAAGTGGGGTGTGCAAAGCAATGTAGGTAATATACATATAGTAATAATTGTACATATAGTAATAATAACAATAATAATAAAATAGGTAAGTTGCTCTCTGAGCAACAACTGGGCTCCAATGAATTGTTCAGTGCAGCCTGGTAACGAAGAGTAACACCAAAATCAAAGCATAACACACTTCTGCCTACCTAGGAATGATTCCCAAGACCACAAAAAAAAAAAAAAAACAAATTGGCTCTCCTAGCCAACTGAAAGCATTCAGTCAGCAGTTTCTAGAACTGTTATCCATCTAACATCTGCTTATTCTTACAGTTGTCGTCATGGCTCAGAGGGAAGCTGGAATGATGCTGAAACCTAATGTTTTCCCCAGTGAAAAGGTTATGACAAATAGCAAAATTGTACTAAAGATAAGGCAGCAAAAAAGCCCCATAGAAGCATGGGGTGCAGAGGACAGAAATGGTTCCACAATTTAGTGCTATTACAAAGTCCACCCTATCTCTTCTCCTAATCTACTGAATGGCATCAGAGAAAAGACAGTGCTGCTCTGGCTATTGTGCTGGAGATAATGGACAATGGTCCTGATGGATAGCAGCAGTACTAGTCTGTAGGTCGCATGGCAGAAGTGACTATTGTGACCATGCAGCTTTTCTTCCTGTGCAACAAAAGGACTGTACAACTTTTATGAATGAGTTATTGTTTGACCTATTATCTGCCAGTTTGCCAGGCACATTGTCCTGAATGAGCGATGGCCTGTGACAGAAGATCCCACGGAGTCTTTAGGTAAATTGTTTTAGTGACGAATTTGCCTCACTATTGAATTTTACAGTTTTTCTGTTTTATATTTTTCCAGCTGCAATACCAAACTCTTTGCTGCTTTCACCTTTTCTGCTGGAGGAGCCTGTTTGCTCACTGCATAGCTGTTACACTTGGTGAGCAAGTTACCAGTCAGATTTCATCTTGCAAAGTAAGACTGAGTGACGTCTGTGGTTCCAGGGCTACAACGACTTAACAGTGCTCAAACTCTCCGGGTTATGAATTTTCTTTCCTGAAAAGCAGAAGCCATAAACCTGTGTTTCTGGCTGAACTACATTCACTGTTGTATAAGAAATCACAGATGCTTGCTGATCAAATCATATCTCAAATATACTTGGTGATATTGGGACCAAAGGATTAAATCTGACAACTATCAGAAGTAGCAACAACTCAAAGAAGTAGGAACACAACCTAGTTCTGTACCAGAATCTGCCCCCTCTTATAGGAACATACGAAGATCTCCAGCATTCTTCAAAGCTTTCAACAGATCCTCTCACCTTTAATGAGCTGAAATCTGTGGCTTCACAGGTTTTTGGGTTTTTTTAAATATCCATCATCTTCCTCTGGGGAAGACTTCAGCAATGAGCAATGAGACTGCTCGTGGGATTTCTGCCAGGCTGCATGAGCTCGTCATTTCTGCAGCAGTTAGCAGCAACAATGATGGACAAGCTGTGATCACTGACGCTGGGGCATTGGCAGCTTTGAAACTATCTGCTCTCCTCTGAAGCCTGACCTCAGCCTAGTACAGAAAATTCATAGCAGAATAAGGAAAAGGGAAAGATCTAACAAGCATGATGGCATGACAGGATCCAGCAAAAGTGCCCTCTCTATAACAGAGAGTGAAATGGAAAGATACATTAAAATGAAGCAGGATAATCTTGTCTATACAGAAAAACAGGCAATAATACATGCAGTAGTCAAAATAAGTGAGATGTATGGTCTGGGCACCTCTGGGAGAAAGCAGCTGAGGTGGTTTCATCCTGTTTACCCACCCTGAGGACAGTACTACCAACATCTTCCTCACCAAGTCTCACCACTCTATCACACATGCAGGCTGAGTGCACCTGTTCACACAAATACCAACACATCCACCTGCACCCAGTGACACTGACCTGACTAACTCCCACTCAATACCACCCACTGGTTAAAGACATTCCCTGGGGTGTTATTAATTATCATATTTCCATTGCCACGAACCAATCACTCCAGGCAAACATCTGCAAGCAGCCTTCCTGGCACCCAGCACAGCCCTTCCAAAGCTTGAGAAGACGCCAAGCAAACTGGCAGACTACAAGCAAGGTCTTAGGGTTCCCAGTGAATTCCTAGTATGGCCACATGAAGTCAGAAAGTGGATCCAAAATGAAAGGCCACAGCACAGTACACCGTGAGCTCAGAAGAAGGGGACAAACTCCATTCTCCTCTGGAAGGACACACAGTCATGTGCTTTCACCGCTCGTTGCTGACAGAGAGCCAAAGTGCTAGTGTGGGTCACAGCCAAATAAATTCTTCCAAGAGCCTTTTTACCTTAACAGTAAAAAAGTGACACTATTAAGGCTCAGAGGAAAAGCAGGAATATAGAAGTCTCCACACACCTTTGTCAGAGCTTGCCACAGGACTGTGGTAAATAGATAATCTTGAACAGCAGGCTATACTTGGCTTAAAAATGATTTTTGTTCTACTCAGAGTACTTTGTCTTGCTGAAATCTACTGCATTTACTCATGAAGACAGCATTACACTGTTTACTGTGTTTTAAACTGCTACATCTTACAGGCTAGGGCTTTTCACTTAACAAACTCCATTTCTTCCAGAGGATAGACCTGGGAGCAGGGCTGAGCTGATTTAATAGCAGCTGTGCAGCATCCACATCACAAGGGAGAGTGTCTGCACCTGGCTGAAGGGGACACAGCATACTTTCTGCTTATGGAAGTGTGGTTCTTCTAAGCAGAAGGCTGGTGTGGCATGAAACCTGGTGACCTGAAGCTCTGTCACACAACAGTCTATCTCTGGAGAGGTATGATGGCTACTGAGCACTGCTAATTACAGAAAGCAATCACTGTGCTTTCAAGCCACTAGCAGAGTCTTGGCTCACAGACTTGGATGAGCTGGCAGCTCAGCTCTGTGTTGAATTAGTATTATACAAAATGAGCTATTAGGATCCATCTTCTACACTTCTTATAATATACTTCTCCAAACATACATATACTTCTCAAAATATACATATACTTCTCAAAAATATATATCGTTCTCAAAATATAGCTGCTTGCACCTCTTCTTGCTTGAACATACCCTTCTTTACCACATTCTCTTTTCTTTTCTATTCCAGAGAAGGAATTATTTTGGGACTGCCACTTCATTTTTTATTTCCACCATGGAAACAAAAATAAGAAGATTACTCTTGTTTTCATCCCTCATACAAGTTCCACCTTTCAACAAGAACAGAGCTGCTTCCCTTCCATTCTGCATGAAACTCTCCAGAGTTTCCAAAGCAGAATTGCCAGTGGGTTCTGGGATGCTTCAGCCTGTTCCTGTCCAAGGTCTTCTCTGCCACTGTCAGTGGCACACTCTGCAAAGAGCAGTCACAGGAACCTGAGAAACCTGGTGTTGCATGGGCGAGGAATTCCAAGGGGACCGATTATGTGAACAAAGATAACTCAACATGAATAACAGGTTCTACCCCTGGGCACATCCCCGTGATTTTACTGTATTTCCAAAGTGCATGAGAGCTTTCTGTAGGCCATTTTAGAAGTATAAATTCAGTTCTTGTTTCCACTATAAGGTCTGGGGCTCAGAGCTTAAGATCCACTTGCTGCATGCATTTATTTACCTCATGTCTGACACCAGTCTTAACGGTAACACACAGTGGACAATGCAGAAGCTAAAGTACACATTTGATACAGCATGATCTTATTTACAGAAGAAAAGGAAAAAAATGGGGAAATAAGAGCAAAGTGAAAAAACCTCATATTTATTCAAGTCCATTAACTCTTTGTCTTACCTTCCTATGGGTCCCAGATCCCCTGAATCCTGGCTGCCTGCGTCACTGGGTGTGCTCACTGATTTCGAAGAGGGAGACATAGGGGTTGGGACTAAATAATGAAAATAACAGGTATCCCATGTTAACACATGCAGCGACTGCACTGATGAAGAGCAGTGTCAGACAAATCAAAACCAATGGACCAAAATGATAGTGGATGAATGAGTGGGAGAGTTTGAAATGGTGAAAGCAAATAAGGAAGGAAAGAAAAAGAAAAGGAAGAGAGTCAAGTGAATTTTAAATCTTCTGGAAGTGTTACGGCTGACATGTATTTAGACAGGACTGAAAGCCCAATGGGAATCTACAGCTAATCAATGGAGAAGATAGCTGTGGAAATAAAATAGGACTTGTTTTCCTGAGTCTGGTTTGAAGCTGATTTGCAAAAGACTTTAAAGGTATGAAGAAATATCAGGGGCTTGTCTTGTTAAAAAACTAAGTGAACTCTTCTGGTAAAGTCAAGTAGGCGACAGAACAAGCATACTTTTCAAATTTTGAATTTAAATCAAAAGCCAGTGTCCATTAGATATGCTCCAAGGCTGCAGTGTGAAAATGACATCAAAAATAAAAGCTAAATAAGGAAATCCAGCTAAGTTAAAATCATTTCCCAAAGATGCTAGAATACACATTAGTTTGCTTGGTGATTGTGTTTTCTTAAGCAATGTAGGTCATACAAAATTTCCATTTTGGGTGGGACATGATTTCAACACTCAAGGAAAAGTTTCCCTTGGTTTAGACACTATTTGCCCAAGCTCTTGAAATTACTTTCTCTTTGGCTTGCCAGGACTTTTGAAGCATATTTCATGCAAAGGCCGTTTTGTTTCCTGAAACAGGAAAGGAAGTTCATAGCTCAAGGTCAGCCCGCGTTAAAGCTCTTCAGCAAGGAAATAATAAATAAAAGAGTAAAAATATCCTGATTTCTTTTAAAATGGTTTCTCAAAAATATTAAAAATTAAGAGATGGCTCCAGTCAAGATTTAATTCAAGTATTTTTCAAAGCAGCCACATTGAATAAAACACAAAAAGGGGGTTTACTGCAAAAGCAAAGTTTCCCATTTGGTTTAAATCATATGCATTTTCTTTTATAGATTTAACAGAGCAAAACTTTAAAATACTTTGTTATGGTTTACAATGTATAATGACAGACCTGTCAAGAGATTCAGATTTTCCATGTGGTCAAGCATTTAATGTAGATTCTCCCTAGAGACTGTCACAGAAATGACTGCAGCATGAAAAGTGAATTCATCTCCATGACAGCCCTTTGGCAGGTTACAGGTATGTCTGGTTGTTTACATATTCCATATTCACACTGAGACCTGGCACCGTGTGAAGGTGGAATTAAAGCCTCCTTTGTATATTAATTGTGAGTGTATGTAAATGGAACAAAAGAGAACAAAATACTATTTTTAACTTAAAGGAATCATCTTACGTGATTTTTACATGTTCTTTTGACAGTACAAAACAAAGAAAAATTAACTAAGATAAAAACTGGTAATTTGCAGCATGAATATATGTGTTCAGTGGATAAAATGATAAGGACATATATACTCAATCTTGTATAAAAATGAGTATTTTAAATGTTATACATTTAAAATATATTTGATTTTATCTTGGACCTTATTTTTGTATCATTATATAATTTTTAAAACTTATTTTATTATACGTAAAAATCACCTAACCATTACTTGTCAGGCAATTCTTCTGAGAAGTGGTGTCTAAAAGCTTCAGTCACTCTACCATGACTTATAAAAATAGTAATTTTTCTCAATAAATGTTGGTTGATGCAAGTAATTAATTCAAATTCCGATTCAGAATGTCACTACCTGCTTCCATATGTACCCAGGCATCTGTATAAGGTGCTTTCCTAAATAAAACCTTAAATATTTTGTCAAATTTGAAGTTTTTCCTGTGTATTACTGGCAATAAAAAGTAGGGGCAAAATCCTAGACTCAGTCACAATGAACTTACTGACAAGGCTTGATAGCTGCAGAGAGGCCAAGATTTCAGCTAAAACAGTGAGAGTGATTCCAAATTTTGAGGGGGAGGAGAANGGAAGGGAAGGGAAGGGAAGGGAAGGATTTCTTGCTTTAGGACCATTCAATAAATGCGGCAGACCTTCATCAAGGTAACCCACACTTAGATACCGTATGTATTTTTAAACTGAAGACTTTGGGTTCTAGAACTGAAACATCAAAACCAAAAAAAAGAGGTCAAACACATGAAACCAGAGCAAAAATCTACAACAGTGTCTGTTGATAAGCATTTTTCTATTTGTGATTTGGTTTTCTTTTATAATTTTCTTTGTCTGGTTTTGCTTGATTTTAAAAGAAACTGAGTGGGAGTTCCCACATGACTATGCTCCTCCTTCCTTACAAATGCTTAATTTGAATTTTAGAAACAAAACTTGGGGCTAATGAAGTACAACACTTATATTTTTGGGTCATCAGATAGAGGTGAAAGAAGATAAAACAGTCCATCAGAAAAGAAATCACTGCTGGTATGCAAAATCAACCTGCATTATGTTCATTAAAAATTCCTGGAGAAATGAAACAGATGTTTTTGGCAATGACAAGTACTCAAAATGCCATGAGCTTGTGTATGTGAATGGTATGGCAGGCATTCAAACAGAAGAGTTCACTTCACCAATACAGCCAAAAATCAAAAAAGCCAAGCATGCTTTAGTAGAAAGAAAGCATTAGTTGTAGCAGAGTTGAATGCTTTACAGTGTGCTTTTCTTAAATACCTAGAGGTGGTTCTGGGGATATGCCAATGCTCTGTAACAAAGCTTCTGTCTCTCTTCTTTTACGGTCTAGGTCAGAATCTTCCTGAGCTGGCTCCTTCTTCTGCTGTAGATCAGCCTGAGTTAAACCAGAAGAAAACAGAACAGTTTGTTTCATATATAATCAGCTCTAGCAGTTATTTCACATATAATCACCTTATTGCTCCAGCAATTATAGGTGTGGAAATATTTGTATGCACTACTGCTTAGGTACACTTTGAAATTCATTATGATACATTCAGGTAATCTGTAACTTAGATAATTCATACTGTATATATCAGTAAAAGTATTTTACCCTAAGTGGATGGTAAAAGTGGTCTTTGCAGGATATTTGCAAGAATTTTTGCAGGACATTGATGGAAATTTTCTGCCTCTCACTCATTAGGTGCAACTTACTCAACTAACAAAAGCTGACCATAGAATAACAGGTATTGTTACCTCAAATAAAACTGGCCCCTTCCTACTTACTCCAGGATCAAGCATAAAATTTCACTGGATTTCAGCAATGTAGCTTAAGGTCCTACATTTGGTCCCAAGCACTTGATGGGAAAAGAAATACCTTCTCATTAAGTTCAACTTCTAACAGGTGCAAAGGAAAGAACTAACATCTCTAAATTAGGACTTTGGCAGCCCTTGGCCCACTAAAGGTCCACAAGACCCTCCCCTCTCTGCTTAGCTATCTCTACCTCCTTGGAGCTTCCACACTTTAACCTTCTCCCACTCCTATATAGGGGCATCTAAAAGCAGTAGGTGCACCTGCATTAGCCAGAATGCCCCAAAGAGGTTGTCCTTTCTGCTGAAACCAGAATGAAGATTTGTACAGCTCTGCAGAGTGGTGTTGATCTTGGTGCAGGCACCAACAGAAAACCTGGAAATTCAGAAGCATCCTCATGTTCTCCAGTTTGGACACAGCCAGGAAACACTGATTTGACAGTCATGGCCCAGGCATATTCCTGTGCTCAACTCTTTACTTGAACCATCTCACAGCATGCAGGGTTGTAGATAGCTCTCCTGCACCACGTGGGAATGGCCAAGCACCTTTGTGAGTGTCAGCCTTCACTCCTGGACCCATCTGGCACCACAGTGCAGCCCATTTACACAATTATGCACTGTAGCATTATCTGTAGGGATGGCTCTCAGGACCAATGGAAAGTTCTAACCACCACAAGATCTCCATGAGGCATAAAGTCAGGGGACAAAGAAAAAGGACCTAAAAGCTCCCTCGAGCCACAGGCTTGGCTCCCTTCCCTCTAGTTCTTTAGCAATGAACACTGAAAGCGTTACCATTTAAAGGTCCACTGATGGAGGACTTCCCCAGTGACTCCAGCAGCCTCACTGGGGCGTGTGCTCTAACTGCACAAATGTGGCTCAAATGAAAAGAGATTAAAAAAACAGACAAAACTGGAATGCTGATTTCCTGGATCACATCACATTTCCACAGTAATTCCATGAAATTCATGTACAATATTAAAGTGTCAGTTTAAAAGGAAACCAGTTATTAGTAAAGGATAACAGGTGCTTTAAACTATAGTAAGTGTTGACATTTGAAGGAAAGGAAGCATAATCACTTAATGCTTCTCTGACTTTGCATGAAAATGAATATCCACTTCCTGTCAATTCTCACCTCTATTCCACTAAGTGACTGAAAAAAAAGAAGTAAAAATCCCTTAATGAAAAGCCTAATGCATATTGTCAAGGACAAATAAACTAATATGTCAATCAAACTTTAACAGAACTGAAAGATGCACCCATGCCAGAAGATGAAAATGCAATTGCAATTATGTTTTACTTTACTGGAAAATAATAATTGTAAATCTGTTACCTTAGCTAGTAATCAAACTAGTCTTCAGAGTACAAAAATACATATTTAGATTGTAATGGCTTGAAAAAATGTGAGTCCTCTTTCTATCTTTCCGCACTCTCCACTCCCTTTCCATTGAAGGAGAGCCCAGCAAAAATCACTGTGGCAAATCAATTTTTCTTTCTCCATACACATGCACATCATGTTGTCTAAACTGTTGTCATTTGACAGTGCCGTGGTTTTAAAAGCGATTCCCTCACCCCAACATTCTTGACTAAAAATAAGCTTTTTGATTTTAAGGTTAGTCTGACGTGGTTTTGAGTATCTCATTCCACATGACAGATACCTTGGGGCATACAATACTGAGATGTCAAAACCTCAGCAAGCCCCTTGTGCAAGCATGAGCTATCTGAATGGTGATTTTGCAAATTTACCTCTTTTTTCTTCCTTTCTTCCTCCTTCCGTTTCTTTTCTTCTCTTATCTGAGCCAAACGTTGTTTTTTGCGCTCAAGTTCTGCTTTTAAATCACTTTTGTCTGACATTTTGACTCTGCTGGAAACAAAAGTATGGAGACCAAGGTGAAAATTGAATGCTTTCCCTATTTACTGAAAAAGATAGTTAATTATATCAAAAGTAGGGCTTCTAAAATTGCAACAAATATACTTCTATGTAAACACCAGTCCTTGGACTATACTGACATTGTAGAAAACGAAGCATCTTCTTCACAATTTTCATTTCAAGAAATTAGACCAGAGTATCACCAAATGTGGAATATATTTTCAGATTACCTCTACTAGAAAACTACCTTTGTGAAGCAAACCTATTGCTGTTCAAAATAATGTTTTAATGCTTTCAAAGTGAAGAGTCAGTCTTTTGATTTTCATGATCTTCAGCATCTCTGCCAGACTGTAGAACTCAGATCCACAAATACATTTCAAGTACCAGAATGAGATCTGCCCCAAACAGCCCCATATTTCTTAGACAAGTAGTAATTTTACCTGCAAAAAATGGAAACAGAAGAGCTTTTGCTTCTGCAGGCGCCTTGCACGGCTGCCAGGCAGGAACCCTGTTCCACCAACACAGTCCCAGTCAGACCATCAGCTCAGTCTCAGCATCCTTCACACATCCACCCCCCTGGTGACCTCTCTCACCAAGGTGTGAGCTATCCTGCACAGGAATCTCCTCCGCCCTTTCCAGGGAAAGCTGGGCCATTCCCCCAAGAGACTGCAGACAAGGAACAAAACCACACAACCCAGCAAAAATCGAAGTTTCTCTTCAATGAATCAGCACATTGCTCTGCCACCAGTCTTGTGTTCAGACCATCTTTCCAAGAGGCTGGAGACATGCCTAACAATCCTGATTTCATGCCAACCACACAAACTTGGCAAAAACATTTCTTCTAAGATACTGAAAGACCTCTTCCACTATTTAAACCCATTTTCCTTTGGGAGGGTGATGTGAAGCCACAAATACTCTTTGTCTTTTAAATCTCTGTCAGCCTGTGCTGGTGTATGCAAGCCTTGAAAATGAAGGGTAAGGAAATAAAAAGTCAGACTATACAGAAACAGAGCCAGATCTTTAAAAAATATATGAATCCAATCTCTTTCTACTGTTTTAAAATCCCACCAGTGTCACACAAATCCATAATTCAAATCACAGATTATTTATTGATTTTCTAACAGCATAATCATTAAGAACTGTAATCTAACTGTATCAATTCTGATTTTCTTATTAGGACTTTGGTTCAAAGACAGTTCTGACTAATACAGACATTCATGAAAAGAGTTAACAGTGCCTTTCCTGTTCACACATCACCGACCGTATCCACTGCTGCAGCTCAAAATCAATCAGATCAATGGCAGTGCCATGTATTTGCAATGGAAGTCTATTGTTCACTGGATGCATGGGAAATTTGAATGTCAACTCTCTGTTAATATAATGAGAACTCACATTACAGCCTGGGTGGGTGGATGACCAGAGAGTAAAATTATACGCTAAAAATTACATGGCACTTTCACCCATCATGAATTTCTCTGCAATCATCAGCTTCCTCCTCAAAATGATAAAGGAACAGTCAGCCTGTGACATAGAGGATATTGCTAAGAAAACATCATCTGCACATTAAGTGCAATCTCGGCCCCAAATGTTTTGTTGCCCTTGCAAGAATTTTTCTTTAAGGAAAGAACAGAATAACATCTAGAATCAGACAAGGAAACCATTTAATGAAAAGGACAAGCATAAGAGCAGCACAAACTCCAGCTCACACTGTTACAGAATCTGCACTTCAGCAGAGCTGCCCACACTGGCAAGGCCTTTCAAGGCCAGAGGACTCCTGGTTCAATCCACAGCAAATGGTATAGCTAGGAAGGACAGTCAGCTGCCAAACAACAGGACCACTGGATACAGAGGCTGCATGTGGAGGACCACCACATCTTTATTCCTCCATCACTCTCATCCTATTCACAGTAGTATTGCTATCAACTCGAGAAAATCAAAACTGTCAGAGAAAAACTGCATTTGATATCAAGAGAACTAAGGAGTAGCACCTTAAACAACATTAATCTGCATGATCAGTCGATATCAGTGAGCTATTTTTTACATGAGAAATGCCCAGAGAAAAAACCCAAGCATTTTAATGGCAGTGCAGGGAGTGTTTTGCCTAACAATCTGTTCAGGATTTGTGTGTCTCTCTTAGATATGGTTGAAATCCCATTTGAAGTCATTTTCCTAATCTGTTGCACACATTTGAATTCTGATTATGGAGTTACCCCTCAGAGTCCTTTGACTAGATAGAGTTTTAGCATCCTTTTAGTTCTGCAGTTTGCAACAGACAGAGAGTTCCTGTTTCTATGCAAAAAAATATGCAAATACATTTTAAGGCTCCTGACAGAAACCCTGAGGGTTTGGCATCCCTTTCAAGCTGTTTGTCAGATATCAATGAGTGGTTTTCTAAAAATTAATTCCCTTAATGTCAGGGAAGCTAACTAGCTTTTTCCCTGATTTGAGCATCAATGGTTTAGTGCCTGGCCCCTTTTTTACAATGCTTCAGTCACAGTGATCAAATCCTATTATAACTTTGCTTTATTTTTAACAAAATAGATCTTACATACAAGAAAGATGATGTATTAAATTTCCTTCAAAGAATGTAGCCAGAGCTCAGTTATATACTTTCATCATGAATATTTTATAGCCATGCCTTAGCTCCCCAGACAGCTTACCAACCTGCAGACTGGCTGTTTACAATTTTAGCACAAATTCAACACCAAGGGTATGTAAGCACCTTTCTCAGATGCCAGCCAGCCGGTAACAAGCAAGGAGGCTTATCACTCTGCTTGGCATTAACCATGGAGTTAACACTGTTCACTACTGAGAGCAAATTTCTAATAAATGCCATTCTGAGTGCCAAGAGGCATGCTACACCAAGAGAGATAAAGGTAAACTGTAAAAAGGATTTACTTTCTCTGTGGTGCAGATGACAGCCCAAGGCTTATGCATGACCTAATCTCCAGCCTGGGAGAAGGCACTGGTCAGAGGTAATCACTGAGGAGCATGTTTTGTACCAAAGCAATTAAATCCCCTGTGTGGGAGAAGGAACCCACAGGAACAAACACATCGAACATTGAATAAGGGCAGAAATAACTTTCATAGCAGGTCAACACCCTGGGGCTCCCATCTTCAAGGGAGATCCATAATCTTAGATTCTAGATGAACTGTTACTTGTTTGGCATGGTTTCAAAAGGGGAGAGAGAGTCCTCCCACTCCAGAAGAGCTGGTTCTTGTACCAGGACCTTGCACAGAGAGCACCTGCCTGAGCTCCCAGTAGTCAGAGAAAATTCTCCTTTCTTTGAGAAGCTGAAGAAAGGAGCTGGCTCCTCATGGCATGACTTTTAATGCAACGGAATGTTCTATTTCAAGATGTCAGTTGCATTAAACATGCCTCAGAGTCCCCTTCTAGGCTTGGCACTACAGTTGACTGCACTTACACACCAGAGCCAGTGCGATAGCAGCTGCCCCAGCCTGAGCACAGGCAGTGCTGGCTTCTGGGGACTGCTTGCTGGGACACCACCATCTACTGGCTTGACTCACAGCACCACAGTGTACATGCAGAGCTATCCCTACCATCAGGATAGGTAAAATCAAGAGTCTGGGTATCCTAGGATATGATTCCACTTCTCCTAAAGAAGACGTTTAAAAGCAGCCCCAGAGTCACCAGTTCCTCTCTAATGATGATAAAGGGCCCGGGGTGACCTATATTAAGTTCTAGAAATCTCCATTGTAACTGTCTCAGACAGAGTGAGAAGAATGCTGTCCTTAACATGCTCTCAGAAGTCCCTTTTAGCTTCTCGGTGTATGAAACAATATATTTGAAAGACAATTTACATTAATCTTAAAATAACGATGTTTGCACAAACTTCTCTACTGTACAGAACACATGCCAAACTACTCCACTTAGCTCATCCCACAGGTAGTAACACCTCTACAACAATTTCATTTGTTGTAGCAGTAAGAATATAAACATGCAAAAACCAGCATTTTATCCTTGACTGGACTACAAGCTACTTTTACAGGTACAAGCCAGTTTTCCTACAGCTTTATAAGCAACAAGGTCTTTACCAATGATCACTATCACAGTATTTGAGCAGATATTTTTTTCAAAGCATTAATATGAGCACTTAACAGCAGAAGCAGTCACAGGTATCTAAAAAGGTTTACTTGAATTTCAGTACCAGTAAGTTGATACTTGTTAGAGTAATAAAACCAGAAGAACAGGTACAAAGAGTTGCAAGATATGTATATAGGTTGGACTAAATATAGGAAAAAATAAGTCCAAAATGTCCAACATATAACAAATAAAAGACAACTACAACAGTGAACACTTTTTAAGTAGAAGAAATAAACAATATATAAGATCTCCCTTCTCTTCAAGCCTATTCTTTGTATTTCCTAGAATAGAATCTTGCCTGCATGCCTTCACTAAGCCCATGTAAAAAGAAACCTGAGTTTCCAAATCTGGTAGGATACAAAAAAAGCCTATGGATTTTACTGCTTTTTTGGTGTTTGCGGGATTTTTACACGCTGTTCATTCAGTAGGCTGTACTAAAGTAGAAATTTTCCAGAAGGAGTAGAAATCTTGCCCTTCATAAGCCTTGAGGTCTTTCCTGGTTTGTGCCTTCCTGTGTTGTCCTTTTCATTGTTATCTCTACTGCATTTAACAAAGGGGTTCATTAAATACTGTTACATATGGCATTAGCCATCCTATATAACTAATTATTAATAATTGATTCATTAGTATACTTCTTTAAAATAAATAGGCAGGATCTCGTATTTAGAGATGCTGTACATTTATTATTCATATACCTTCATAAATAGCCAGTTACTGGAGTCCAAAACAGCAAAATCTATTCATGTAAAATGCAAAGGATGCTCCCCAATAAAATATATTACTCAGTGATTTTGCTTTTAAAGAATGGGTTTATAGAGTGGGAGTACTATTACTATTAAAACTCTCACATATGAAGTGTTCCACTGGAAAAAAAGTTATTCATTTCTATAATATACCATATTTATCTCTACTTGGCACAAATTAGCATCTTTCCTACTGTTAGGAATATCATGTGTTTTTACAATAGAAAAAAATTCCCAAGAGATCTACCTATGACTTCTACAACTGTAAAGTGTGTATGCAAATTATGAAACTGTACAAAGCAGATAAATGTCTTTGGTCTGCAAGGAACCAGAGGGAGTTGCTACCCTAGTATAAATGCATTCTAATACATCACATTCAACAGAAGATAGTATTTGAAACGCACTTCAAATGGGAAAGAGGGGCTAGAAGCATCTCAACAGCAATTTTTAAATAAACATGAGTGCCTCTTTTCATCATGCATCAGAATTTGCACTTGACTTCAGTCAAATAACATAAATAATTTTGCTAAGTGGGCATATCAATGTTTACGAGATCACAGCAATAAGCAAATATTTGCAGCTGCAAAAACTTAGGATTTGCAGTATTTAAAGGAATCTCCTGTGTGTGATGAATTCAGGAAGACACTAAGTAAAACTGGAGAGACTAAGTATTTTTTCTACATAACCTTGAGGCAAAACAGTCAGGCTTTTTACACCGCATCTGTGTATTTATCTATAAATAAAAATGGTTGTCAAGAGTTACATTTCAGGGAATGTGTCATTTTCATCCTTCAGCTTCTGAACATTTCTAACAGATGGACAAAGGTCTTGTACTTTGTTCTATAAGGTTTACAAATCACAAGCATCAAGAGATTTGGTTCTGTGCTTCCTCCTGGTTGCTATGCAACAGGTCAGCACATCTCTAGCCTATTTATTTTAATGCTGACATGGTATAAGATATATACCCACAAATGCTCAGTTATACATCCCTCACAATCTATTACCATTTAATCTTTTCACTCTTGTTCTTCCATATTGGCCCTACTACAAAATTAACTCAGTTTCAGCAGAACAGTAAGGCCCCCACAAAGTAGCATGTGAGCAGAACTTGGCTACTGCCCATTCTTCCAGCACCAGGAGTAGTGTCAGTGAAGCAACACCATTTTTGCCATCTCTTTCTCTCATACCCCTTTAGTCTCTTAAATTTACCATATTCTTTTCAATTCCAACAAACCTAGTGCTATGGAAGGGCCATCAGGGTTGAAGGGAAGAAGCTGCTGGCAACAACTCACTGGAGAGGAGCAAGAAACACACAGCATTCCAGCAAGGAGTAGAATGAACTTGAGGACTACATACTAACATGTGTCTCTAAAACTGCTGCACATCTTGCACCAAATATGCTCCCTTTATATTGAGCTCCACAGAACCAATGGCAAGTATCATCTCAAAGAAAACTTGATTTTAAATGGGTCTTTTCAAGTGTCTTGGATTTTCTCTCAGTAAGCTGTAATGAGCATAGTTGTAACTGCACGGTGATCTCAGCAGTGCTGCTGTGAGATGGTCCTCAATGCAGCAGCCAATACTGATTTGTACTTCCCAGGAATCTGACTCAGGAATTGTGCCCCAGTTACAAAGAGCAGATGTTTCTAACGTAACAACCACTTGCATGCTTGACAACTTTTAGATCTTGTAATATAGAAGAGATTCCTAAGTGTTCTTGATCACTTCCTTCTCCATCAGCTTCTGTCTCTGTTATCTTTGACTGCTTGGCTGCAATAACACACAGCGCTCCATACATAGCTCTGTATATGGCTGGGAAAGGACTCAGCAAATTCCAAATGTTGTGATACTACATTCCCCACACATTAACTGGTCTTCCTCACTGCACTGTGTTATTTTCTGTCAATTTCCCAGCTTGCTCCACAGAGGAACTGCAGGATGAACAGCTCAAGAGCAACCCTGATGAGAAAGTCTTGGGGATGCTGGCAGATGAGAGGCTGGACATGACCCAGAAAAGTGCATTTACAACCCAGAAAGGCAAACGTGTCCTGAGCTGCACCAAAAGCAGTGTGGCCATCAAGGTGAGGGAGGGGATTCTGCCTCTCTACTGTGCTCCAGTGAGACCCCACCTGGAGCACTGCATCCAGCTCTGAGGTCCTAGCACAGGAAGGACATGGACCTGCTGAAGTAAGTCCAGAGGAGGCCAACAAGTTGCTTACAGATGAAGTATACACCTGTGAGGAAAGGCTGAGAGATTTGGATTTGTTCCACCTGGAAAAGAAAGGGCTTTGGGATGACCTAATTGCAGTTTTCCAGTACCTGAAAGGAGCCTACAAGAAAGAGGGAGAGACTTTTTAAAAGGGCATGGAATGACAGGACAAGGGGAAAGGGATTCAAACTGAAAAAGAGTAGGTTTAGGTTGTATATTAGGAAAAAGGCTCTCACTGTGAGGGTGGTGAGGCACTGGAACACATTGCCTAAGGAAGCAGAGGATGCATCATACCTGGAAGTGTTTAAGGGCCAGGTTGGATGGAGCTCTGAGTGAAAGGTGTCTCAATCCACTGAAGGGGACTTTGAGTTAGATGATCTCAAAGGTCCCTTTCAACCCCAGCTGTTCTATGATTCTGTGACCTAGCGGGATAGTTTAAAGATGTTTTCTGACAGTAAAAGACAACCAAATGCAAGCTGTAAATTGGTAAGATCTTAGAGATGGATAATGTGAGAGAAGTAACAATCTAAACCTCAAGCTGCAGGTCACTTATCTGGAAAAATAGAAAAATAAGAGCCTTGTATTCCATGTTTTTGATTTCACTTTCTTTTGTATGTATTTCTTATACAATGCTTAGATGTCAGTGATATCTGCTGCTATCACTGATATGACTTCTTCAAAACCTATAAAAAAAATCTTGGTCATCATAACAGTACCAAAGTGCCTCCCAGGGGTAAATTTAATGACTTACTAAAATCTAACATAGAATTTTGCTTCAAGATGTCTACTAGTCTCTCCTGAAGTGGAACAAAGACTCATTTTCTCCATCCTGAAAATATTTCAGACATTAAAACATGTACTTTTATTCCATATGGGGGGTAAAACTGACCCCTCTGACCCTTTTTCCACCCTCCTCCTGAGATAACTCTAGTGGTACATGGCCAGCAAAGTGATACTTAAAGCCATTTACCCAAACATGAAAAATGCATGCTCTAGTGTCTGCTTCTTAACCCAGTTATGGCAACTGCCAGAGAGACATCAAAGAACAAGCTATGGTGCCATCACATAGGTTTTGCTGGAAGACTTACCCAGATAACATTTCTTTCTTACAACAAAATATGCTTTGCCGCTGATGTCTGTAAGGATGTAACTAGGTTAAAAATATTGCACATTGATTTCATCTCTGAAGTCAAGACAGCTAAAGATTTAAAAAGCAGGGAAGAGCCCTGGCTGTAAGAAATATAAAGAAAGTTCTCAAAAAGTAGAATAAACGGCACTACCATTCCCTCTGTACTTCCCAGGGCTTATCTGGCTGTACTAACAGAGCAAGAAGAATGCTCAGAGCCTGCCTTAGCCAATCATCCCTGTTGATCAACAGAAGAGAAAAAAAGGTATGTCCAGATAACGAGGCAAGATGATAAATGCAGATGTCTAACAGCAAAATTTAAAGGACATCTGCAAAGAATTTGAATATCAGAGAGGACTAAGAACCAAGAAATCTATGTCTTCCATTTATCTTTTCTGTGGTTAAAGTACTCCACCGAATAGGAGAAATATGTTTGGGAGTTTGTTTGTTTGTTTGTTTGTGGTTTGTTTGGGGGCTTTTGGGGGGAGTTGGACTTTTTTTGTCTTGAGAAGACTGAAACCCACATTCCTAGGGTGACTGATGGCTAATGGGTGAGAAGGACTGGAGGAATGAAGATTGCATTTTTAACCATTTAAGCTATTTTCTATTTATTTATTTTCTGCAAAGATTCATTGGACCAGAAGAAGCAGATGCAAGAGAGCAACCATTATTCCCTAACAGAGGCCCCTGGGCTCTAGTCTTTGTTTCAGGGTGAGTTTATATTATACGCAGTGACTGTTTAGTTTACAATACAATGCTATATTTAGTATCTGGAGCCAAAGACTCCTCTTTCTTTCTGAGCATTCGAAGCAAGGTGCTGAAGAGTCCTTTCTCTTTGTCTAAGAAACTTCAATGCTATAGACTTATGTGGAGCAGCTTCGGTGGGAAAGACTGGGAAGGTACCTACTGCAGAAGACACAGAGGTTGCTGGTTAGAGCATGGAGGAAGGCAAGTATCTTTTTAAGCAAAGGCAAAAATTATGAGAGACTCTTTTTACCTCAGGTGAGTCCCGTTAAAACCAGGGTCCAGTAAAAGCAGGAGCAGATGCTGTCAGGTGCAGCTGGGCATGGAGCACACAGTCTGGCAGATGGGCTTGAGGAATGTGAACTAGATGGAGCAGCCTTGGAGAGACAGGGAGAGGACACCTGGGCTGTTGAGTCTGGGGGCTCAAGGGTAAGAACATATCAGAAAAGGGCAAAAAACGAGAAAAAGTGAGTTTTTAGAGACTGCCTGTGCTTCAAGAGCTAGGTTACAGCCAAGCTGATTTTTGAGGACAGCAGTTTTAGCTTCTGTTTCCACACCATTTGGTAAGTTTAGATGCAGCCAACCTTCCCAGACACCATAAGAACTTCCACTTTGGGGAACTAAAGTATGCATCCCAGGTTTAAGATGTGGGCATGCTCTGCACTTTGAGCACAGCCTCCTACAAAGGCAAGGCAGGCTGCACGAGCTCCTCTCTCCCACACACGCACGCGTCCCTCAAATGCCCTGGCTTCCACTGAGAACAAGCTTGGCAAACTGGCTGACTGAGAGCAAAAGCAAACAAGTCCCCAGCCTAAATGGTGGGGCAGTCACATCCCTGGATCACACTGCAGGACTCTTCCAGAAGCAAGCCTCAGTGCATGGCCTACTACACCAGGACCTTGGCTCCAGAATTTGAGATCAAGACACCAGGTCTCTTCAAATGCAGAAAGCGATATAGGTAGTTCTGGAAAATATATCAACATTTACTACTGGCTGTCAAAATACATTTACTCGTGACTGTGGACCACTGAAGGTTCACAAGGTAATCTAAAATGGTCCATGTCCAACAGACAGTCTTGAGGATTAGTAGTAGAACGTAGTTTCAGAACTCTAAAGATCACTGAAGTATCACAAGAGAGAACCAGAGAGAACCCAGGAATAACTGGGTAATAGTAAAATGCTTAGCAAAAGTGGTCATTTTGTGATACGAGAAAGCACAGCATTCTTATTGACATATATACATACACATACACACTACCTCAAGAAAAATAACAAAAATGGGAGGCCAACAACTTTAGTTGTACTTACTCCTGACATCCTTTGATTTAGTAAGATCAAAAATTTTCTGGGGAAAAAATTAAACTTAATTAAACTACTGAATGAACACTGAGGAGGCATAATTTCCATTTAAAGATTTCAAAATCAATCCTATTAGTAACTAATATTACTGCTGCATTTTATTATCATTTTGTTCAGAAACACATATGTTTGTCCATGCTAAGTCTAGAGATTTTTACTTCCCTGTCCCCTGAGTCATTGATAAGTAAACAATACAACCCAATAAGTGTTATGTACATGAAAGCTGCTGTAAAAGGTGTGGACAGCACCGGTAGTTAGGCTGAAACATGGGGCTTTTTCCAACTTAGCCCATTACAGAGAATATAATTTACTGTCATCTTTTGAGATCTGTGCTTTAAACACATGGAAAAAATACTAAAGCTCTTTAATTTAATTATCACATAAAGTACTGAATTTGCACAAGGTGTTTTTAATATATTTGCATAGGCCCTTAAAGGCTGAGAAATTAGGCTTTCCTGCATTTTCTTGCTCTTCAACTTTCAGTGAAAAAGAAAACATTGTGGGAAATAAAGGGACAGTTTTCCCACGGGCTCTTTCAGTACAAAGAGAGAATGGCATCACTGTTTTTTTTTTATTTTGTTTCCAGTACAATAGCCTCCTATCCCATCAGCACAATTTTTGTTGTATTATCATTACGACTGTGGAGACAGTGAAAGGCAAGAATACAACATTCACAGGCTTTGCCAAGTGCAGCAGATTATGTACATGAATAGCTAACTGCACACTAGGGGGTATGATTTAGGTCAAATTTCTTGTTTCATTCCAAAAGGTTATAGATTTTTAAGCTATTCATTGTTCAATGCTCCACACACTTTACAGTCATAAGTGCATATAACCTGAACTATCTTCTCCCTGGTTTTTGCAGAAGTAATTTGTGTTCCTAGGCAAGAAGACTGGCAGAAGTGGATAGTCTGTAACAAAGTGCTATAAGCGTGAGACAAAGCTCTATGAGCAGTTACAGCTAAAATGGACAAAGAATTAATTCATTTAAGGGCAAGCTAAGATCTGAAATACTTCACAATTAGGATACAAACCACCTTCTGGTTCAGCAATTGCTCAACATGTAACTAGAAACAAACTGATGAAAGAAACAACAATGTCATATGACTTTGAATACTGTGATTAACAAAAATGGCAAATCTTTTATATTACTTAAAGAGAAGATAAACACGTATTATGAAACAAGTCACATGAGTTTAGACAATCCCCCAACTTTGTGCTGTGAGAATCTGGGAAGAAATTTTTTTAAAAGCTCAGTGTCAGTGGAACAGTCCTTAAGCTAGGAAAGACAGGTTCAAATATAAAAAATATTTGAAACAGTCTGGGTTGGTTTGGGTTTTTTTCCTGTAACCATGTTTTATTCAATATTATAATTTCTGGAAATACACAATAGCAATCATTTGAAATGTCTGCCCCAATTACCAAGTGACCTGGTAACCACTCTGATCCTAACAGTGGTGGCCTAATGTGCAAAACATGAAACAAGGGCATGCCTTGAATAGTAGGGATTTAATACAGCTGTCTATGCCCTTTAAAAGCTAAGATCTCTGTTAATGGATACAAAACGGAAGGGCTGAATAGTTTAAGGCAAGAGAAATCCATATGCTCCCTGCATGTGGTCTCAGACCTACAGTGATTAACTTTCAATATTAACACAGCACAGTTTCAGTACTAACATAACATAGCTTTTTCTGTCAAATTCAGCCTGAAAATATTAGAATCAAGGAAGGCTTGATATAAAGTGATATAAATAGATAAGAAATATATACTCCATTATGCTTTTTTTTAATCATACTAGGCAGTTTTGTGTCTTTGCCTTGCTATAACTCCCCATTGTTTGAACACAAAACACACTGCATCTTTCTGCTGGGCTGAAGTGAAAAATTAATAACTGAGGAGCAGGATTTGGAATTATTTGTACCACATCACAGATGGAAGGAGATAAGAACAAGGAACTAATATAATTTCTCTGCTAGTGAGAGAAAACAAAGGGGAGGGGAAGGGAAGGCCACCAAGCAGGGAATGTGATGCTAAGACTATTGAGAAAAAGAGAAAAGGGTAAGCCTCAAAGAACGATAGCAAGAGGGAAAGGAAATGTGAAGAAAAGATATCACTGTAAACAAAAATCTTTAAAAGATTCCCTCTGTAATTGTTTCCTGTGGAGCGGCAATAAATGAGCCTTCTCCTTTTATCAAATTATTCATTAATTATCCTAAGGCCAAGCAGGGACAGTCAGCCAGCACCTGGGGAACACACAAGGTAGTGCACTGCTCCAGAAGGGCTCCCAGGAGGTCTGTTCCTCAGGTTGATGTAACTTGTCTCTCCAGATCAGGTAAGCTGATTCACATGCATAGGAGCAATATTAAAAATAAAATATGTACTTTTACTCTAAGATTAAGAGCCAGGAATCACAGGAGACATCTAGGCAGCTATTATCCATCAGGTAACATGGATATCTGCACACCAGTCAATGCAGCAGTTAGACTGGGACTCATACAATCTCTGTTAAGTCAGTGGAAAACCCTCATTTCCTTCAAAAGCGTTTGGAGAAGTATTGTGCCTTTCAAACAGTGATGGCAGCTGACTTCTGCCATCACTCTAGAGGCTAGGATCACCACCAGAGAAATCAGAGAAAATCTCCTATTACTGTCAGCAGTGAAAGGACTAAGAGCTCTGTCCTTAACTTGAGCATGGAGTTACAGTGTGCTGCACACAAAGGGCTTCAAGAAACTGTCGCTCCCACTCCGTGCCTTCCCCATGCTGCATTGCACTCCCAGATACTCATCTGAATGCTTTTGCCTCAAAAGGTGCTGAAGAAGCTCAGTAAAAAAGGAAGGGATATAGTTTTAAGCTCAGGAAGAGTTGGTACATCACCTGTCACAGATGATCAGAGGTGTCTAGTATCTGTAAGATCTACTGGCTCACACATTAGTCTGTTTCACAGCTTCCTGCAGCTCCTGCCATCTGCCTGGAAGTAGCCATTTTCCCAGAAAAGTTGGCAAGATGATGCCACGTAAAATGAACAGTACTGGGGAGCAAGCTCATGTATACTGCTTCATTTTGAGTGCTTGCAGATGGCCAACCAAACAACAGCTCACAATGTCATCCCTCACAAAAACGAGCTAGCACAGTTTTAGATGGATTGTTATCAAGAAGCAAAAGGGACATATTGCATTGATCGGAGATTTAGACTGAGTCAGGGTCTCTCTGTTGTGCAGTATCACTCCTGCATCACCATTTCTGCCTGCTTACAAACAGCTGAGGGGAAAACCATTTGAGCCCTCATCTGGAAAGCAAGCCCCCATAAGACACATGAATGTGGGCTCACCTGCAGGACTTGCATTGGTCTAATGAACAGAAATAAGCTGCACTGGCAAAAGCACCGTGTTACTACCACTAAGTTGCAGCTATACTGAGGGCACTTTGCCAGCATATTCCATCAGTATTTAGGCTGGAAAATGTCCCTTTTAAACACAGATTACATTTAAAGTCATGATGGTTTGCTTCATTCAAGTTTTTTAAAATAAAAATCTCTAAGTGTCAGATGAGCACTGCACTGAGAATGAGTATGGCTGCAGAAAGCCTGAGACCGTATCTCTGCGGGTATGAATTGCCTCATGCACCTCAGCGAGAACTGGAGTGTTACTTCCCTCCAACTTCTCTGAAAATTAAAGCCCATGAATAGGACAAGGAACATCATTCTGTTAACATCCCACCACCACCTCCAAGCAGCAACTCCTTTTGGCACTAGGGGACGGTAACTCTGAAAGATTCCTAATTACTGCTTCTGCTGCTGGTCAAACCAAGCCAAAGGAGCTCAACAGGGCACTCGAGGCATAGCCCTCATTAAGAAGCCTAAGTAATCCTAGAGAGTGACCATGAATATGTTTAAAAGCTCTGTGAGAAGTTAAATTTTGGGAACTGAAAGATGCCACATGATTACCTGAATCATTAGCAGGAGTAAGTGAAGCTTTGAAAAACAACACTGCCTTTCTATACCCTCATGTTTTTTTTCTATTTCAGTCCCTTATCTTTTTCACTTCCAGCCCATTTCACATCATTGTCCAATATCCTGCAAGGGTGGGACCTGTAACACAACCCATTGCAACCAGCTCTGTCTAGTATTCCCCCTCTCTCTTCATGCAGGCAGGAAAACAGATGGCAGCAAGGAATGCTTCTTGAAACCTGTCTCACAAAAAGTAAAGAAGACCAAGAGACTTGATCTGTTAGTTTATTTGAAAATAAGGCAGGTAAGTTCTTGCTGCCTCATTTAGAGTACCTACACTGAAGACAGCTGTTAAAGCAAAGCTTTTATCTATGGGAGGCATAACAGGAACCAGAAACCTGAAGTTGGAAAAATACACTGGAAAACAAATGTATTTCAATCACGAAAAAAATAGCCACTGAAGGGCATCACAAAGGAGGGCAGCTCACTCCCCTTCCTTCTATAGAAAGAGCTGGAAGGTCAGCTTCTTAATTTAAGATCTGCAGGGTATAAAAGATTATTTCCCCGACTATTATTTGAGTTGCCAGATTTCCAAACTTCCAATAATTACTGCATGTGATGAGTGTGGTTCATTGCTGCTCTTTTAAAGATTCCTCCTCTAAACTGTGGATATGGGATATACAGTTAGTGCATATTTATGGTAGACTAATTTGAGGCAGAGGTGCTTAGAGGTCAGAGAAATCCAGCCAATGCTACTCTAAACAATCTTTTGGATCTCTACATACCCGGCCCTCAGAAGTCTCACTTATCAAGGAAGATAATGGCAAGTCCCAACCTTCATAACAGTCTATTCATAGAGAGGGTACACATTCTGTATTTTTATGGACTATAAATGGATGATTTTGGGAAAAGAAAACAAAGCAGAGGATGGTTATCAGAGTGAGTATACCCATGGGGAGATCTGGATGCAGCCCTAAAGTTTGTGTTGGAGAAACACATTCTTGCAGAAAAATTTTGCAGAGAAATTATAAATGGAATTTTATCTGCCTTCACTAACTGTGGAGAATGTTACTAGAAATGCCATCTCAGATGGAAATAAAAACCAAAAAGAAAGAGCTTAGAAGAATCAGAATAGCAAACAGAACTTTCCCCCATTAACTTAGCAAAAACAAATGAGGCACTTTGACAAAACACATTGGTAGTAAGAGGAATTAAATTCCCCAACTGGTCTGATAACACCATCTATCAGGAGACAGGCAGTCCTGGGACTTGGGATTTCCGTGCTTCATGATATTTAGTGCAATTTCCAGTGTAATTTAAAGTCCACATGCAGAAGCAAAGCACTGACAAATCCCTGTATGTCAGGATAAACTGCCAGGTGCAAGTGCCAAAGTCACATGCCAACTTCATGTCAGGTCCTTCCATTTCATCCCCTCTATATCAGCAGGTTAGGTTGCTTGATCTGCCGAGAAGCCTTATGTTATATGCATTTATAGCTCAAATCCGTACTTTCTGTCAATGGCAATAGACAGAAAAACAAACTTCATTCCAGTCTATAAAACGGGAGCTTTGTTTAGGAAATCTGGGGCCTTATGTTCTCTGCTAACCATGGGGGATTCCTGGGATGATGTAACTGTAATAATATCCTTTTGAAAATCTATTTCAATGGACTACCAGTGAAAAAGGGCCTCTGGCTGACTCCCTCCTTTTCTCACCCTTTCAGGTGAGAAAACCTTAGGAAGGGGAAAGATCTGTCCGCTATCGTCCTGGACTTGAGTAAACCCACTACCGCTCCAGCGGTGCGAAGAATTATAGACGAAAACTTTTACCACCCCCTTTTGCTTTAAGCTGTTCGGCGCTC